>CAJQUN010002557.1:0-25227 GCA_907163345.1 Haberlea rhodopensis | reverse complement strand
AATCATAAGTCCCATTCGTGCTACCGTGTACTTTGAATCACCGTCGAACAACTGATAAATGTATGCCTCAGTCACCCCTTCTTTTCTTAAAGGAGTCCCTAAACCAGACCTCAAGTGCTTCACCAGTCCTTTTAAGTACATCTCCGCATAGTTCCCGCCGCCTGAGCCTCGGTTTCACTCGGCCACCCCGTCTCAGACACGATCACCGGAATATTCTCCTGCCAGGAAACCGCCATTGCTGCAATAACCGCATCTACCATCATGTCAAATAAGTTCCTGTAACGGACTCCGGTGACAACGTCATCCCGGAAATTAAACGGGTTTTCTTGAAATAGCGCGAACCCAATTGGTATCTCAGAGTTGATTTTGTACACATTGTAAGGGTAAAGATTGATCAACAAGGAAGAGTTGGTTTCGACCAAGAACTGAAGCAACGGCCCGGAGGATCAAAGAACTGATGGGTTCTTGGAATTCAGCGGAGGAAGGGGGAAACGAAGTCGTCATTATTTCGACGAAAGAGAAGGTGGTGGAAACATGTATTGTGTGAATTCCTAAGTCCCGCAGAGAGAGATGGAGGTTTTTCATGGCTGAAAGGAGGATAGTTGAAGGGTCCAGAGTGGAGTATGAAGTCGCAACATCGGTTATCGCATCGGAACCGACGGAGATGAGAGAAATACGGGTACGGGGATGGTAGGGGAGGACATGGGAGTACAGCCAGAGGTCTGCGGCTGAGCGATTGGCGGAGAAAGAGGGGATTAGGTAGTTAGGGATGGAGAGTAGGAGGCTGATGTTGGTGTAGGCGAAGGAACGGACAGCGGCGGGGCTGGGGTTCAAGAGGCGGACGGCGGAGATCTTGAGGGACTGGAGGACGGGGACAATGTGTTCCGGCGGTGGGACATTGGGGGTTGTTGGATTGTAGGTTACTCCGATGGTGGTGGCGGCAGCGAAGTGGAGTAGGAGAGAAAGAGTGGAGATGAGGAAAGGGAAGTTCATTTTGCAGAGTCTGTTGTGTATGGTGAACTGCAAATTCTGTTATGTTCGTTAAGGAAGAAGATTAGACCATACTGCTAATTATTTTGTTAAATTTATCTCAAAATTCAAAAATTACTCACATTTCCACCAAAATTAAGGATTTGTGAAATTGAAATATACATATTAACATATTTATAACTTTTATTTCTTATACAATGACAGCACAAAGCTCCTGAACTAAGTGTTAGATGAACATGAGGTATCCACGTGTGTCAATGTGTTAGACTTGTTATGTTATAGTAAATGAGAGACACCTCGTGTACGAGCATGCGTACAAAACATATGCCGTCTAATTCCCAACAAGTATATTCCGAAATTTTACGGGAAAAATTACAAACAACAATAATAATATTTTTAATAATACTTTTAAATAACTTATGTTTGTTCTACAAAAATTTTAGTAGATGCATTATATATCACTTTAAAATATTTCAAGTTCATCTTATAACAATTGATAAGATTTGTAGAGTAATTACTTCACTTTTCATATTAATCCACGTGTTATACATTTTAATAATTGTAATTTTTTGAACGGACTCGATATAATTCAAGTTATTCAAATAATTTTTAGTTTGGACTGCATAAATTGAAATCTCCGATAAAAAATGACTAAAAGTGCAAAAAAAACCAATTTATTATACTAAGATTAATATTTGACAACTTCACGAATAAAAACCATCAACTTATATGAACAATTTTATAATTTTCCCCTATTAAATTTGCAGTAAAAACGTTCCATTTGTAAAATAAACGATCTAAAACCCCTTATGTCGATTTTTTGATAAAACTCCCTGCTTATAACTTTTGTGGCAACATATGGTCTTTAAAGCGTCAATACATGAAATGAAATAAAAAAAAAAAAATACCCAAAAGTTTTTTAAAAAAAAAATTTAGGGGAGAAGGACTCAAACACAAGACCTCTTACATTGAAAAATAGATGACAATATTAAGCTAAACCTTGTTGTGGCAAATTTAATATAATATTATAATAAAAATTATTTTTTCATAAAATGTAGTAGATTGAAAAAGTTTAAGGTTCTATGGTAATTTGCAATCTTGTTATGCAAATTTGACACTATTCTACAGTTGCAATCTTATTATGCAAATTTGACACTATTATAAAGTTGCAATCCAAGAATGCAACTTTAGAATAGTATTTTTTAAAAAATAAACTAAAAAAACAATTTAAATTATTGGTTACAAATAAAAAAAAACAATTCTTTTTTATTGGTATTATGTTTTATACAAAAATTAAAACCACATAAAAAATAGTACACGTAAAAATAAATAGATTATTCTTTACATTGAACTCTAAATATTTCCTCCGGTCCCACAACCACGTCTATGTATCAGTCGTTGTGGTCTACTAGATGGCTCAACTTCATCTACATTCTGCGTTTGTGATCGAGAGGGTCTAATCCTAGCGCTGGACTCACCAATATCATATTGTGGCGTCAAGTCGGAGAAAGTAACAGGTGAGTTATCAAAATGTGGACGTGACTGTGTAGAATCGGGTACACGAAGCAGAAGATCCGTAAATGAGATTCCATTGTATGCTTGAGTTGGATCTGGTATATATGGAGTGTATGGTGCTGGGTCGTCCCCGTGGGAAGGTTGTGTGTCGTAGTAGCCAGAAGATGTTGCATCATAATGGAATGAAGGACGATGTGATGTTGATGCCCCCTGCATCATATGTATCAGTCGTAAATGGAGGGATATCATCATGAGCATCTACCTGAGTATCAGAGGTACTTGACCGTCTTCTCCTCCGGTTGCCCCCTCTAGTGGTATCTCGCTGTCGTGCAGGCATAACATATCTATTTTGTTGTGTCCGAGCAAGTTGACGCACTTCATCCACAATAGCTAAGTTTTGATCTAATACACGTCTGACCCCGGGTGAGATCCCTTCATCTTCACTCAAACTTGAGCAACTAAGTCTTAATTGCTCCATGTGCACATCCTTACAAAAGAATATGGTTAATAGGTAGCATAATTCAGAAGAAAAAAATTATTTAAATAAAAAAAAAAGAGGAAATATATGCATACCAATTTGTGCCATGCAGCAGCATCTGCTGCACGGTATCCTGTCTCAATATTATTGTTAGGTGGAGATAATATGACGTGTAATTTGACCGTACCACGTCATATAATCATCACTGAAAGTATAGGAGCCGGTGGCCTGAGGGGCATCCACAATATTATATCGTCTGGCCATCCACAAATCTATGTATGCACTATGGAACCATGTCCAATTCGTTGCAACACGACCTCTGCGATCGAGCTTATGCAACTCCACCTGTCTAGCATCTATTGGTGGTGGAATAGTTTGGAACAAACCAAACTATCGCAAAACTCGTTCTGGACGGTGCATCTCCATAATGGCATAATTTATGAGTGGACATTGTGCCATCCAATCCTCTGGACCACATTCTGGAGGCAGTGATCTAATCTCATCCGACTCCATGTCATATGGAGTCCAAATAAACTGTAAAACAGAAACATAACATACTGAGTTAAGGCATTAGCATAAATACATAATTATTAATATCCAAGTGAAATTCTCAAAAAAATTATATTACCTGATCCCAATACATCCTATCAAATGTGTCACGAAATACACGCAAAGCATGTCGAGCAGTGTGTCAAAATCTAAAAAAAACTAGACCACCTAAATAAAATCGACATGGTAATGTTAGTGCAATAAATTAAAACTAAGAAATATAAATAGCAGGTGTAATTATACCTTGCACCATATGGAGGGGTAGGAAGTATGAGATCCTCGTTGACTATAATTGGCCTTGTTGTACTCGAGAACCATGAGTATTAGGATGTATACTCTTTATCCCGCGTTGTGTTGTTTAAGGGCAGACATATATTTCGGCAACTGTGTCACTGACGTCTCCCATGTGCCATATACCTGTTCTCTGACAGCTTTCAAACCATGCCAAGCCTTATGATACGAGATCTCGAACCCATATTTTTCTTTCACGGTCTCTTGTACGAATTTTTTCTCATATGCAAGATCCTTCCGAACAAATCCTATCAACAGACTGGCAATTACATTCCGACTCAGGTTACGGTGGTCAATCGATAATTCATTCATCAAGCAAGTGTGGTCCCCACCGTATTTGGTAATTTTAAACACATTCATTTTCTCTTTATATATACCTCTCACCATCCACCCACAAGGCATGACCGAAGAAGTGTGCCTACAAACCACTTTCCATATTTTTGGTGTGCTCTCAATGACGTGGTACTCGCGTCTAGCAACCCGTATCAAGAAGTCCTTAACTGCAGACTGCAAATGTGTTTTACTCTTGAACAACATACCCAACTCCAACTTTCCTTTGACATGGTCATAGAACTTTCCCCAAGAACCAGTTGGAATGTCAACAGAGTCAACAGGTACATCCAGAAATGTCGTCAAGAAGAACGGAACGACAGAGAAAAGTTGGGGCCCAGGTTGTCTCTTGCGGCATTGTTGCTTCAATTTGCTCCTCTTGTACAGATGATGGTATATAGTTATGTTGGGACATAGTTTCAAACATCACATCAATTTCTACATCGTCATCGCTTCCATCATGAACGTTAATTCCATCTTCGTCTGGTTCGGAATCAACATGAGTTTCAGGACCAAAAAAATCGGTGCTGGCATAATCATCTCTGTCCTCCTCCCTTGAATCATGAACTTCCCCTCCAGTTCTGTACGTGTTATGTCCAACGTTTCCCAAACTACTAGCATAATTATTTCCTGTTCTCATACTTACAAGTCCTTGTGTGACAACCGGTATCTCCAGGTTATGATTATCATTAAGCATTGACATATATAAGCCACGTTCTTCAGTGTATTGAATGTCTGGCACATTATTAATGTGTATTTGTTCTGACTCAACATATAAATTGACACCGGCATTTCCAACATCGGGGTCAAAGAAAAACCAAATATCACTGTCTTTTGTAATTTCGAGTAAATGTTCAACTCGCCCAGAAGTATTATTAAATATATGCTTCGTTTACACTTTAAGTGCATATTGTTGGTTATCAATGCTTATCTGATCGTATAATATCGACAATAACTCAGACATTGTAATTGTTCGAGGCATTCATATATAGCTTATTGGAGGTCGATCATAACTAACAATAATCTCATCGTGTGATATGTGACCACCATAGTATAGAAAACATCAATTTGACTTCGAACCGACGACATATTATCTACGAAAATAGTACATTAAAATCATATAATTAGTGTTTTATTCATATGTTATAAAAAGAATAATTTTATGTTGAACTACTTGTTTAGTCTATTTTTTTATTTTTAATATTTAATTAAATTTATCCAAAAAATATAAGCTTATAAAAAATTATTAAATATTCAGTCTATTTTTAAATTATTAAAAATTTAGTCTATTTTTTTCATTTTTAAATGATATTAATTTAAAAATAAGTAAAAAACGCATATCGGGTATGTGAATTCTACTGTAAAGAGTAGAATTCGCATACCTGATATGCGAATTCTACTTGCAGCAGAATTCGCATACAGGGTATGTGAATTCTACTGCAAGTAGAATTCGCATACGGCGTATGCGAATTCAACTGTTCCAGTAGAATTCGCATATCCCATATGCGAATTCTACTGTTAATTCCCTGCGATTCTAGCCCAAAATTTACGATTTTCTAGCCCAAAATTTACGATTTCCCACCCCTGATTTAAGCAAATAATAATGAAAAACTGGAAAAACATACCTTCAAATTCGATTTTCCAGCTCTAATTTAAGCAAATAATAATTAAAAATTGGAAAAACATACCTTGAAATTCTTGTTAGCAAAACCTATAAACATAACACAAAAATTAAAGTAAATGCAATATATACTCAAAAATATGTAAAACTTAAATTTTCAAATACCTTTGATGAAGTTTTTGAGAATTTTTATAGTAGTAATCTTCCACAAAAATTCCCGACGAATTTCTGGGATGCAAGTTGGTTGAAAGTTAAGAGCAGGAAAATCAAGGAGGAGTGGATGGCAAGAAAGAAGAGGCCCTCGGAGGGGTCATTTATTGGCACAATAAAACTTGGCAATAAAGTTTGCTTTCTCGTGAAGGTGCTTTCCAGCCTGGGTTCGCAGAGAATTCGCATACCGAGATTGCGAATTCTCTTTAAATTCGCATTCTCGGTATGCGAATTAAATTTTTTTTTTTTATAAATAAATTCAATGTTATAATTCGCAAAGCGGCTATGCGAATTTAGGTAAATTCGCATATTGGGTATGCGAATTATCATAGAATTGTAAAGATTTTCAAATCACGGTATTTCGTGAATTTGTTTTCATTTTTATTATATTTAATTAAATATGCCCTTGTTGTCGTACCCAAAAGTTGAATATGATTTTTTTTTGGATGTAATAAAAGAAATAGGCATGCTTTTTCTTCCTTGTATACTGCACGTTCCATTTATCTTGCTCTTAGCTCGGGAGCTCGAGATTCAGCTATCTTGAGGCACTGTCTGAGTCACACCCTAAATCACAACTACTATACTATAAGCTAAATATAGTTATGTAAAAATTTCAACAGCATCTCCTATGTTTATATAACATCCGGAGACACGATAACAATCTTAATATATATAAAAATGCATATCACAAAAAAACATCATCATATATACGAGTCACAATCATTTTATGGCCTTTAATAATAATTATGGTGTTATGATTATTATTATGGTTGGGAAATGTATAGTTATGCGGTGGGCATGAACTGATAATACATTTCAGGGTGAATGTGGTGCATAGTGGGGGATTGGATATTTGGCATGATTTATTTGAGATTGGTTCTCATTAATGTGGTGGAAAGCATGTAAATTGTTATTATGGTACATTTTAATTGAGTAAATGCTTTAAAATATTGTTGTATAAAATCTCTCTCAAAGTGTATCTCAGGAAAAAATAACAATAGCTTCAAAAAAATTTTTATGTCGATGCGAGATTTGTAATCTCCGTCCTTAAGACAATATTGCTCCGCTATGGTGCTAACGGTTTGCTATGGCAATTTGTCTCCCAAGATACAACGGCTATGACTTGTGATAGGAGCCCTCCAAATCACAAGTCCTCAAACCACAAAGATTCAAAGCACTCAATTTGATGAACAACAAATGCTCTCAAATTTCACTAAAAATTTGATAATGATTTCGAAAATCTATATTTAATCAAGTCCGTTTATGTTGTTTGTATAGTAGACCAAAAACCAAGTCCAAATGACACTATTTGGAGGCACCATTTGGCCAAAAATCACACCCAAACATGAATGGACATACTATTTCACAAATTTGAAACAGGGCTCGATCGGTCGAGTTCCCCGCTCGATCGATCGAGCTCCTGTAGCAACACAACCAGAAAAATTCTGGTTCGCTCGATCGATCGAGCATTAAAATATTTTAATTCAATTTCGTTTTCCAACAATCCCCCACATGAATTAAGTTTTATGCATGTATGCAATTGAGTGCTTTGAAGAACTATTATGGCATCTGGAGAGATAGCTTGTGGCTTTGAATCTTCCGTAGTTGTATTCAATCGAATTTACTTGACTTAATAGTGAACTTATAATCTTGAACTATTTAGTCGTTGGTGTAAACCAAGACATTTGAACCCACACCATAATAATTCTAACCTCTTATTGGTTTCTTACGGTTGTGTTCATTTCGGCCATGGACCACGCTTGGTTTCATAAGTGCTTTCCATTCTTTGAAGCGGCCACACTTTGCACTTACGTAGGTGATCTCCTAGAAGAGTATCCCGCTATACTCCAACATATTCTAATATGTCTTAGGAATCATTAAAGGCCTTTTGCCTATCCTCGTACCCTTTTTGCAGACTACACCCCTTATCATAGGAATGGGTCGGAGATTAATTCTCCAAGGTGTTATACAATCTTGTAGTTTGGTTGTCCCTTTTGAACCTAGATCTTGGGATCTCCAGTCACATAGGTTGCGTATCCACCACAAGATTTTGATATAGGGTTTTAATCACATTCCCCTCGATAAACTATATACTTGATCTCTAGGCAAGCCTTTCGTGAGCGGATCCACAATATTTTCCTTTGACTTCACATAGTCAATGGACATAATGCCATTTGAGATCAACTGTTTAATAGTATTGTGTCTACGACGTATATGTCTAGACTTACCATTATACATGCTACTATGTGCCCTTCCTATAGCAGATTGGCTATCACAATGTATTTTAATTGCAGGCACATGTTTTCCCAACAAGAAATTTCTTCCAAGAAACTTCTAAGCCATTCGGCTTCTTCTCCCGCTTTATCCAAAGCTATGAATTCAGATTCCATAGTGGATCTAGCAATACAAGTTTGCTTGGTAGATTTCCACGACACTGCAGCCCCTCCAATGGTAAACACATAACCACTTGTCGACTTGGAGTCTTGAGTATCCGATATCCAATTTGCATTACCGTATCCTTCCAATACAGCAGGATATCTTGTATAGTACAATCCATAGTTCAGAGTGTATCTTAAATATTTAAGTACCCTCATCAATGCCTTCCAATGGTCATTGTTTGTATTGCTCGTGAATCTACTTAGTTTGCCAACCGCATATGCAATATCACGACGTGTACAGTTCATGAGATACATGAGACTGCCAGTTATCCTTGAATATTCTAATTGCATGACAGGGTCCCCTTTGTTTTTAACCAAATGTAGATTCGGATCATAGGGTGTTTTTACAGACGACGTATCATTCGCGAGAAATTTCTCAAGTATTTTCTCAACATAATGAGACTGTGATAACACTCGTCCTTCGGATATCTTGGAGATTTTAATTCCAAGTATCACATCAGCTTCACCCATATCTTTCATTTCAAAATGTTTTATTAACATTTTCTTTGTCACGTTGATGATATCTAAGTTGCTTCCCACTATGAGCATATCATCAACGTGCAAGCACACTATTACATATGCTTTAGGCGTGTTTTTCATATATACGCATTTGTCGCACTCATTTTGAAACCATTTGACAACATAGTTTTGTCAAATTTTCATGCCATTGTTTGGGCGCTTGCTTAAGCCCATACAATGACTTAACGAGTCTACACACCTTTTTCTCTTGTCCGGGAACAACAAACCCCTCGGGTTGTTTCATATAAATTTCCTCCTCAAGTTTCCCATTGAGGAATGCCGTTTTTACATCCATTTGATGTATCTCTAAATTGTTTAGAGCAACGATAACAATGATCACTCTAATGGACGTAATTCTCGTGACTGGTGAACATGTATCAAAGTAATCAAGGCTTTCTTTTTTCTATATCCCTTTGCCACGAGTCTCGCCTTGTACTTATCAATTGAACCATCGGACTTATATTTCCTTTTAAGAATCCATTTGCATTCTAATGGTTTACTTCCAGTTGGAAGGTCTACAAATTCCCACGTGTGGTTTTGCATTATGGATTCTATCTCGCCATTAATAGCCTCTTTCCACATAGGGCATCAGGGCTAGATAAGGCGTCGCTAACCGATCTTGGTTCATTGCCCAACATATACGTCATGAAGTCAGGACCATAAGTCTTAGCCACTTTGGTTCTCTTGCTACGTCGTGGTTCTACTTCCTCAATAGAATCACGGTTAGCATTTTCATATACCCTTTTCTTAGGGCTCATTTCCTTGTTAGTTTTGTAAGGAAATACTTCTTCAAAAAATACCACATTTCTTGATTCCATGATTGTACCTTCATGTACATCACTTATTTCAGATTTATGTACTAAAAATTGATATGCACTACTATTGTTAGCTTAACCAATAAATACACAAATTGTTTTAGGCCCGATTTTCACTTGCTTTGGTTTTGGTACTTCTACCTTAGCCAAGCACCCCCACACTTTTAAGTATTTGTAGGGTGGCTTGTGACCTTTCCATATCTCATAAGGAGTTTCATCCTTACTTGTGTGTGGTATTTTGTTTAGAATGTAGTTGGCCGACAGGATTGCTTCCCCCACAAGTTTTGTGGTAATCCAGAACTTATCAACATAGCATTCATCATCTCTTTTAGAGTACGATTTTTTTCGTTCGGCAATACCATTTGATTGTGGTGAATAGGGGGCAGTGGTTTGGTGAATAATGTCATATTCAGTGCAAAATTCTTCAAACTGTGCTCCATATTCTCCTCTATCTATCGCTTCGAACATTCTTTATCTTTTTGCTAAGTTGATTTTCAACTTCATTTTTGTATTGTTAAATACTCTCAAGGCCTCGTCTTTGCTTCTTAGCAAATAGACGTAACAATATCTAGTACAATCATCAGTGAAAGTAATGAAGTACTTTTTCCCACCTCTAGTTTCCACAAACTTTAGATCACATAAATCCGTATGAATTAATTCAAGAAGTGTCGTGGTTCTTTCAAATGAATGGAATGACGGTTTCGTTAACTTGGCCTCGACACAAGTCTCACACTTATGTTTCAAGTTAACATTCATTTGAGGCAATAAGTTTAACTTCACTAATTTGTTAAGTGATACATAATTTACGTGACCTAAACGATCATGCCATAAATTACAAGACTCAATCAAATAATTAGAATCATTCACTTTATTGCTTTCAAATTGACCTTTAACTGTCATTACATTCATTTTGAATATGCTTTTATCCATATAGCCTTCCCTACAAAAACTCCATTTTTGGAGAGTATAATTTTTTCGGATTCTAAAACTAGTCTAAAACCCGCCTTTGACTAGAGTCGATCCGGATATCAGGTTCTTTCAGATGTCGGGAAAATGTAGGACATCAATCAAAATCAATTCCTTTCCCGAAGTAATCTTTAGAACCACCTTCCCCAGTCCAACTACAGGAGATGCTGTGGAGTTTCCCATGTAGAGTTGGCGCCTACTTATTGGAGTGTATGTGGAGGCCTTGTCCGAACACACATGTCGGGTTGCACTGGAATCGACGAACCATTCCATATGAATGTCCACCAAATTCGCTTCAAAGATCACAACGGTTAACATTAGATCATTCAAGTCTTCCGAGATCCGATCATGTTTGGTCACGTTGACTTGATCTTTTACTTTTCCACGAGTGTCTTTGTTACGACAATCATTTTCCACGAGATCCGGTTCTTTGTTCAACTAGGTTAGCCCGTGGTTCCATTTGAAACCTACCCGCCTTCCTGTCGGAAACTTTGTTGTCCTCCTCGATTCGTAATCGAACCACAAGGTCTTCAAGACTCATCTCCTTTCGTTTGTGTTTCAGATAGTTCTTGAAGTCCTTCCACATAGGAGGCAATTCTCAATCATAGCGACGACTTGGAATGAATCACTTAGACTCATTCCCTCCGCATGAATGTCATGCAAGATCACTTGTAGATCTTGCACTTGCGCCATCACAGGCTTGGTGTCAACCATCTTAAAATGAGGAACTGTCCAACTATGAATTTCTTCATGCCAGCATCCTCGAATTTGTACTTCTTTTCCAAAGATGCCCAGAGTTCATTTGCTGTTTTCACAAGACAATAAACATTATATAATTTATTGTCTAACCCGTTTAGTATGTAATTCTTTCATAGGAAGTCGCTTTGATTCCATGCATCCAGTACCGCCCTCTTTTGGGTGTCACTCTCTCACTCTTCAACCGTAGGAGGCTCCTCGGTTAAGAACCTTGCCAAACTTAGTGTGGTCAAGTAAAATAACATCTTTTGTTGCCACCGCTTGAAATCGTTCCCATTGAACTTTTCAGGCCTTTCACCATGGTTGTTGCACTCGAAGAAGCCATTAAATTGCTCGAATATTGTCTTAAGTTTGTTGTATAAAATTTCTCTCAAAGTGTCTCAGGAAAAAATAACAATGGCTTCAAAATAATTTTTATGTCGATGCGAGATTTGTAATCTCCGTCCTTAAGACAATATTGCCCCGCTATGGTGCTAACGGTTTGCTATGGTAATTTGTCTCCCAAGATACAATGACTATGACTTGTGATATGAGCACTCCAAATCACAAGTCCTCAAACCACAAAGGTTCAAAGCACTCAATTTGATGAACAACAAATGCTCTCAAATTTCACTAAAAATTTGATAATGATTTCGAAAATCTATATTTAATCAAGTGGGTTATGTTGTTTATATAGTAGACCAAAAACCAAGTCCAAATGACACCATTTGAAGGCACCATTTGGCCAAAAATCGCACCCCAAACATGAATGGACATACTATTTCACAAATCTGAAACATGGCTCGATCGATCGAGTTCCCTGCTAGATCGATCGAGCTCCTGTAGCAACACAACCAGAAAAATTCTGGTTCGCTCGATCGATCGAGCATTAAAAAATTTTAATTCAATTTTAGTTTTCCAACAAATATCAAATGAGGATATTATACTACATAATGCTAATTAATTGGACACCATTTTTAATTAAAACCCCCCACTCTTATTACCTTACCCCTTTTACCCCCCTCACCCCAATCTTAACACTCAAACCCTCCCCCCCGAACCTATTTCATCGACTATTTACATACCATTTTCTTTATTTGAAAAGTAAAGTCCACAAAAGATAGTTCCACGGGATTTAAAAGCCAAAAGGTAACAAAATAACATAAAAAACTACATGCTTTTCAAAAGATAAATCCGCAGACTCAAAAATCAAAATAAGATAATCTCATAGTCCAGCAGGTCGTAATCCACGTACATCGAATCTCAGAAAACCGTAAGAGCTCATCACCTTGCCCAGTAAGTCGAGTCGCAGTTATCGTCATACTCACCTACAATGCATGAATTACGTGAGTTAATGCCCAGTAAATAAAAATATGCATGCTATAAAAATGATATGAGATATCAATAACATGCATAACAAGATGCAAACTCTAAAATATATAATATTTTATTCAAATTCATACTTTTCTTGGGCCCTTGACCCATTTACTATACACCGAAACAGAGCTAAGAACAAATAGGCACACAACCAAAAGTACTGATACTGTCGAATGGACCATCCTCCCGAGACCTCCAAAGGCACATCCCCTGTCAACCTCCGAGATCACTCGAGAAGTATCCCATCTACGACATCAATTAAAAGAGTACAAGTCGAGTGGACCATCCTCTCGTGATTACCAAGGGCACATCCTCATAATCCTCCGAAGAGTATCCCACCCACGGGATTCAAACATATCATATAAATCTTCCCCGCAAACCTCGGTACTCTAGTAGTGGCCAACAAAATCTTCTTTTTCTCAAAATCATGTCGTGCATGCCAAACATCAAATTTACTCATATTATGCATGCACGTGCAAATGCAAATGAATAGCCAATACAATGAAGCAGCAATTATTTATTTCAACATCATTCATATTATTTATACATAAAAAAAATACATATATCACCCTTATTCAAGCATCAACACAATTAATATAACAAGAAATACTATGTTCATGTATTGTAGTTGTAGATGGATTTTTGCTTACCTTTCATTTGCTGGTGCTTACTCTATGTTCCTCAAGTATTAGTTCTCAATTATCGAGATGGAATAATCTTAACAGTTAAATGAAATACAATTCCAGAATCCCAGATTGATCAGGCTAGTTGCAAGGACGTTTATTCACAATAATATGATATACACTTAAATTATTTCTCTTGTAATTCTAATATAAAACACAAATTTCCATCTTGCTTACTAGTGAAATCTTAAATCTTGGTTACATTGCCAAAAAGAATAAATAACTAAAAACAAGAAAATGTTAAATATAATATGTTGATTCATTTCATCTTCAAATGTTACTTCAGAACAAGATTCTTTAATTACATATTCACTCCCAGATTATACAATTTATTCAGTACACTTACCAGTTTGATTTCTTTATAGTTTACAGGGGTCATAATTACATTAACCATTGAACTTTTTCAAGCCATAACCAACAAATTTGGTCCTTTTGAAGTTAACCTCAAGTGCCAAGTTACAAAACCCGTGAAATATAAATCCAATAAGTCCAGATTTATTAATAGTAATAACCATAATTAAACACTACCTATATACCACACACACACATACACATATATATAATCCAGATTACCACAACAGCTTATTCTTGTGCAAAACTAGATGGTCTATCGGCCTACGCTGCATGGATACAGATAAGGGAACACGGTATTAAGGAAGTAGCTAAAGTTATGCAAACAACCAAGCAACAAAATCAAGCTTAATCAAAGGGATTGCTCCACTCAAATCATAACCAGATTTGTTAAGCTTTATCTCAGGCATGCAATCTCTATCGGATTACATTCCCTAATTTTATGCTAGCTTAATCATAGGGATTGTTCTTGTACTCTTCATTATCATTAATGTACAGATTTACTTTCCAGTAATGTAGCTTCTTGTAAAGCTTTAGGATTGTATAAATACATGGAAGAGTTGAAATAAAATGTGCTCGACTTTATTACACAAACCTACAGTGTATTTTGTTTTATGGTATCAGAGCAGCCCCTCTCTAACGAGAATTGTATCCTAACCTTTCAAATGGCTTCCACTCTTTCAAATAGCACAGACTCTCCTATCATGACCATCAATGCCAACAATATCATCAATGAGAAACTCACTCCTTCCACCTTTCCTCAATGGAGAGCCCAGTTTGAAGCACTGCTAATAGGTTATGACCTGATGGACTTTGTCATTGGAGACAAACCATGTCCACAAATCGATGCAACAAACTCCACCACTTCCAAAGCAGCGAACTCCTACTGGGTTCATCAAGACAAATTAATTCTCCATGCCATCCTGGCCTCCACCACCACCATCATCACACCTCTTCTTGCTTCTTGCAAAACGCCCCACGAGGCATGGACTGCTCTCAGTCGACTCTATGCCGGAAGATCTCGCACACGTGCGATGCAACTCAAGGAGAATCTTACCTTGAGTACTCGTGGACATCGCTCGGTCATAGAATTCCTTCAAGGAGTCAAAATGATCGCTGATGAACTTGCCATTATTGACCATCCTGTCTCGGATGATGATCTAACCCTGTACATCCTTAATGGATTGGATCCATATTTCAGGGAGATTGCAGCACCGATTCGTGCTCGTGACACCTCTCTAAAATTTGAGGAAATTCACGACCTCCTCGTCAGTCACGAAAGCTATCTTCGTCGATTGAAAACTCAGTCGGCTACAAATCTAGTTGCTACGGCAAACTACACCCATCGAATGGGGGGCAACTCCAACAACAATAAGACACACAATCGTTCATACAACAACAAGAGCCGCAGTAATACCAACAAAGTTGGGTCATCTCAATCAGGTTATCGCAAATATCAGCCCAAATGTCAATTGTGTGATCAAGTGGGTCACACAGCCAAAACCTGTAACAAGTTTAAATATTGTGAACCAACCGCAAATTGTTCAACCATCCTGCCAGATAAAAACGAAAGTGGCTCGTTGATTCTGATCTCATAATATGACAACAGATCTATTCAATCTGTCTATTCATTCCGAATATGATGGTACATATGAAGTGGTAATTGGTGATGGTCCAGGTTTGCCTGTATCTCATGTTGGTTCATTAACTTTCTCATCGCCTAATCGTATCTTTCACCTACGAGATACGTTGTGTGTTCCATCTATCAAAAAAATCTTATTTATGTTCACCATTTCACGAAGCACAACAACGTTTATCTTGAGTTTAACCCTTCTTACTTTTTGGTGAAGGATCGGATCACGGGGGTGACACTACTCAAAGGCAACTGTGAAGATGGCGTGTATCCATTTCCGCAAAAACCAGCTATCATCTCCAAGCATGCGGTTGCCTATGTTCATGAACGTACTTCAACTGATGGTTGGCATAAAAGACTTGGTCATCCATCATCCAAAATTGTTCATCATTTGATTAATGCTTTTTCATTACCAACGAATAAAACTGGGCATTCGTCTGTTTGTCATTCTTGTGCTCAAAATAAAGCTCATCATCAACCTTTTAATTCTCATGGTCTCATTAGCCGTGCTCCAATGGAATTAATTTATACTGATGTTTGGGTCCATCTCATGAGATTGGAATTGATGGTTCGAAATATTATGTCATCTTTGTTGATCATTATACCAAATATATTTGGCTTTATCCTATGAGTTTCAAATCAAATGTTCAAAGCATTTTCCCTCAATTTCGGAATCTTGTTGAAAACAGATTTAGCACTAAGATAAAGAGTTTTACTCAGACAATGGTGGTGAATACATTGGCCTAAAGTCTTACTTATCCTTTCATGGCATCAGTCATTTTACCACTGCACCCCACACCCCACAACAAAATGGCACGTCTGAACGCCGTCATCGTCATCTTGTTGAAACTGGCCTTACTCTACTCATTGATGCTCATATGCCTATTTCATATTGGCCATATGCTTTTCAAACTGCTGCGTATCTCATAAATATAATGCCAACCTCTACATTACAAAATCAGTCTCCTTTTGAAAAATTGTTTGAGCAAAAGCCAAATTATACGAAGCCTAAGCAATTTGGTTGTCTCTGCTATCCGTTCACAAAGCCTTACAATAATCACAAACTTCAGCCTAAAGCCCAACCTTGCTCTTTCGTGGGATACTCTCTCTCCCAAAGCGCATATATATGTCTTGAGCCCAAGTCCAACAAGCTTTATTACTCTCGACATGTCATATTTGATGAAATGAGCTTTCCATTTAAAAATTCAAATCCTAACCATACAGATTCACATCCTCAGTCTTCGGATACTATCATCTCCTTGCCAACACTTCATACGTCACATGTTCCTGTTGAGAATTCTCTAGCCATGGGTACCGCATCCTCATCAGTGCCTACGATTGCGTCCTCTACTGCTCCGAATTCACCTCAGGTAACTGTATCTTCTCCCTCACTTTCAATACCTCAATCGTTGTCAAGGTTGGTATTATCTGATCCTGTCATATCATCTACAACTGATATGCGTACGCATAACATGATCACCCGATCTATGAATCAAATTTTCAAGCCAAAGACATCTTTTTTGGTTACCAAACATCCACTTCCGCCTTCTATTGAACCCACTAGTGTCACTGGAGCACTAGCCGATTCCCGCTGGTGTGAAGCCATGTCTTCTGAACTCACTGCCCTCATGCAACACGATACATGGAGCCTTGTTCCACCACCACCTCATTATAATGTTATTGGTTGTAAGTGGGGTGTTTCGAATTAAGAGAAAAGCTGATGGTTCGATTGATCGGTTTAAAGCGAGACTTGTTGCAAAGGATTTAATCAGAGACAAGGTCTGGACTACAAGGAGACCTTCAGTCCTGTAGTTAAACCAGTCATCATACGTACTGTTTTAAAACTGGCTGTGATGCAAGGCTGGTCCTTGCGGCAATTAGATGTAAATAATGCATTTCTTCATGGGCGTCTCACAGAAAAGGTGTATATGAAACAACCTCCTGGGTTTCAGGATAAGGACAAGCCAACTCATGTGTGTTGTCTTCACAAGGCAATATATGGTCTAAAACAAGCACCTCGTGCTTGGTACTCAGCCCTCAAACACGCACTGATCGAGTTTGGATTCATAAATGCAAAATCTGATTCTTCACTATTTGTGTTTCATAATGACCCTATTATTGTTTACTGCTTGGTGTATGTGGATGACTTGATTATTACAGGAAATAACTCTGTCTTTGTAGCACGTGTTGTGGATCACCTTGGCCAAAATTCTCGATCAAGGATTTGGGATCACTGCATTTTTCTTGGTGTTACGATTACTCCTACATCACATGGTTTAATTCTGTCTCAGCATCAGTATATTCGAGACATTCTTGCCACAACAAGTATGGATGGTGCCAAGGATGTCACAATACCCATGTCCACTTCTGTACCACTAAAACTCGTTGATGGGTCCTCACATGTTGATGCTACGGAGTATCGTAGAGTTATTGGTGCATTGCAATACCTATCTCTAACCAGACCTGATATAAGTTTTGCTGTAAATAAACTCTCTCAGTTTATGCACTCTCCAACATTGATTCGTTGGACAGCAACGAAACTGTTGTTGCGTTACCTGAAAAATACCATTTTCCATGGCATCAACATCACCAAATCAGTGCATCTATCCCTTACCTGTTACTCAGATGCTGATTGGGCAGGCAACCTAGATGATCGCAAATCTACTTCAGCTTATCTTATTCTACTTGGCACAACACCAATCTCGTGGAGTTAAAAAAACAACGTGCAATTGCCCGATCGTCTACCGAAGCTGAGTATCGAGCCCTCGCAATGGCTGCAGCTGAGTCCGTGTGGCTTCTTTCCTTGTTTCAGGAAATGAGATTTTCATTACCAAAGCCACCACTTCTACTTTGTGACAATCTGGGAGCCACACATCTGAGCTTCAATCCAGTCCAGCACTCCAGAATGAAACATATACAAATAGACATTCACTTTGTGCGAGACTTGGTTGCAAAGAAAGTTTTTCATGTTCGTCATGTTCACATCAATGATCAACTTGCCGATCTACTTACCAAACCACTATCTAGGCAACATATTAATCACCTTAGAACCAAGATTGGCCTCACTGATGGGAGCCCATTCTTGCGGGGGCGTATTAAGGAAGTAGCTAAAGTTATGCAAACAACCAAGCAACAAAATCAAGCTTAATCAAAGAGATTGCTCCACTCAAATCATCACCAGATTTGTTAAGCTCTATCTCAGGCATGCAATCTCTATCGGATTACATTCCCTAATTTTATGCTAGCTTAATCATAGGGATTGCTTCTTGTACTCTTCATTATCATTAATGTGCAGATTTACTTTCCAGTAATGTAGCTTCTTGTAAAGCTTTAGGATTGTATAAATACATGGAAGAGTTGAAATAAAATGTGCTCGACTTTATTACACAAACCTACAGTGTATTTTGTTTTACACGGGTACGACACGACAAGATTTAAATTATCCACTTCACATTAATCCACTGTATAACATTTTTATATAAAACACAATTTAATAGTTTCCTATATTATTTATTATGACCACAAATGAAACTAATAGCACCATGACTGAACAACTGTAGCTATTTAGGGATAAGAGACGTGGAAACACTGAACATTTTAGAAACTAATAGCGCCATGACTGAACCACTATAGCTATTTAGGGATAAGAAACGTGGAAACACTGAACAATTTAAATTTAAGGCACTAACTGGTATGAAGAATGTGATTATTGCATAATTAGTACACATAGTGATAAAAACTATGACTAAATAAAATAAAATAAAATAAAATAAAATAAATGATGATAAATTAATTAAGTTTGTATGAAATTTATGGAATGATAATTTTTGGATAAGTTATGTTATGTCTAAAGTACCCATTTATAAGTTTAACTTAATCAACCACTTCACCACCATCTGATCAACACACAACCCTATGAAGAAAACACAACCCTCTCCATTCCTTTGAGCAGCATGTGCGACATTATATCTCCTGTAGCCGTGGCTTTTCCTCTGCCAAGTCTATTTTTGTTATTTGGTGATGGAAATAAACTCTTTCCTGATGAAATTTGATGCCTTGATCGCCTTGTTAAACAGTGTTCCGGGTAAGTCTATAGGGGTAGATCAAACCAGAAGCCATAAGATTGAAAGGATAGGCAGATGCCACATGATTTGGATCCTCAATGCTCACAAAGAGGCTACACGAGAGCCAGAAGGTGTAGCTCTTGTGAGAGGGAACATCACTACATCTTCCTTATTTTCCCACCCGTCTGCAAAGTGTCTTCTTTCTGTATGATCCATTATTCCGATGTACCGTTGCAACGCTTCAGGTTTAAGGAAATTTGGGAGCATTTCTCTCATTTAAATAGTAGATTCTTTGGATTAAGTTTGGTTGGAAGATGGAAAACTTTGTCCACGAAAATAGGCCACCATGCTTGCACAAGCTTATTCTCATTAGAAAACAAGAATTTGTTGCTGCTGGTGCCACAGAAATTGTTGCTCGTTCACCTAAAAGATGGGTTTTGAATACTTGGAACGGTATATTGAATCTTTTGTTCCCACAAGTTATCTGATAACCGAATTATAATCAGATTACAATTATGATCGAAAAATAAATATACTGTAAACTACACATTATGTAACACTGTTCGAAATCTACATAACTGGAAACTGGAACAGGACGAGGCCACAACAAGCCGTGTGCCTGTAAACTCAAATTGCTTGCCTACAAGCTTCTGGCCTCCTGGACAAGAGAGTTCCAAGATACAACGCCCAATCACCTCTGTTCGGAATGAAGCAGAAATTCGAGCATACTCACTTGAACATAGTAGTGTGTAGTACTCTCAAATGTACGAATTATGATTGAGTGAACAATTTTCGGATTGATGAAAACAAAGGGCTGGAGCAGCTTATACAGCTGAGCAGCAGACCTCCCCGAATGTCTCAGAAATTAAGTGTAATGTTTAGTGTGGTAGATGAAAAGTCTCAACACTTATATTAGATTAATATGAATTTAAGTCTCACACTTAAATCTGACATCAATTCTGCATGTAGGTGAAAAGTCTCAAACTTAATACTCAGCAGAATTTGAAAAGTCATTTCAGAAATCCGAGTAGTAAAAAGATAGGGCTGTCTTCGAGGCAGCGACACGTGCGACGCGTCGAGTCGAGCGGAGAAGACGGACGGACGGCGCACGAGGGACACCCATCTTTCTACTTAACTACACTCTATTGATTTGTATCTCATTATAAACAAACCATAAGTGTCTCAACTTTTCAATGTGAGATTTATTTAGCCTAATTGACTATTCATAATTAACTTACCATAATTTTGTTCTCATTAACAAATTTAATAATAATTATTGGGCTTTTATCAATTAAATCCAATTATAATTATTAATCCCGACACGATACTAGCTGTACGCTCGATAATGAATTTTTGGGGTGGCCCTTCCAGCCGGTGGAGAGGAACTCGAGATAGAGGATTTGTTAATGTAGAAGAAAAACTTGAGAGAGAGGAAACAAAGAATAGGAAGAGGGTGTTATTTTGTTTGGGCAAAGAGTATGTTTGTAAAAGTTTCGGATAATCATTTATACTGATCAATAATGCTTGTTTATAATCAGAACGTGAGCTCCCAAACAAACCAAACACTGGATTAGTCCTTTAATCATTCATTTATCCTTATCCTCCTTACCAAACACAGCTAAGATTTTGTCTACTTCCCTATATCATTCTTGATTCTTTATAAAATTGGTAAAACTACGCACTTTAGTTTACAGCCTTGAGGAACAATATTTCTCATATTTTCTCAATTAATGATAAATTTAGGGATCCTTAAAGAATTGTCGTCTCATCTAAAAGCCCGAGCTTGTAGAGAGATTGAACAATTTATTATTTATTCTCTAACATTCCCCCTCACTTGTGAGCCGATTTGTTCATCTTTTTTAGGAGGCCCATCAAGTGAATATTTAATGCAGGTGGAATTGTTGTTTGTGAGTTTTGAACTCAGGACCTTGACGTTAGCCAGAAGCTCTGATACCATAAAGAATTGTCCAATCTCTCTATGCTAATTTTGAGTTCTGAGAAGAACTGAAGGAATCGAGCCTTGTGTTTTTTTCTCAGATTTTGCAATATTTTGTGCCTCTTCTTCTCTCTTTGATTATTCAAGTCCCAATCTTAATCCACGTGTAAATAGGATTATTTTGAGCCCTCAAATTTCTTAAGTCATACTCGTAGTGATAAAAAAACTAGACAAGTTATGCAATATAATATACATGTAAGTATAACCCAACTAACATGAAATTCATGAATTGTATCAGCTAAATGAGTAAGGTCAGGCTAAAGTATTACAATCTGCCTATAACTTCGAGAACTCGTGGCCAATTAGAGCATCTTTATATATGTAAGTACAAACAAAATTTAAAAACAAACTCACTAGTACGTTGTTACTTTTTACAATTACTTCATTCAACAATTTTGAATCATCTTTATTCATGCAATTCATTTCAATTTCAAATAACGAGACTCACTCAATATTTTAATATATTATATTCATATTTATAATAAACATTTAAATACTTTATATTTTTATATACTATATATAATATTTCTATAATTTCTATAATATTATTTATACTTTAATTATAAATATTATATTTATATATAATAGTTATATAAATTATAAATATGATATCAATTTGAAATTTTTTTAAGAAAAAATGGAAAATACACTTGCAATGCCACTTGCATGTGCATTGCAACATTTGTAATATTGCCTCTTAACAATACAATTGGGATTGTAATTGTCACATTGGACTTGCAATTATCCAATGTGGCAAATTGCAATCTTTTTAAAGATGCTCTTAGACAATTATATTAACGCTAACTCGAACAAATGAGTTTATACTAACATGTATCAGCCAAACGTAATCACGTGTTAGCATCGAGATATGAGATATTAGATGCTTATCTTCAACAGGGTAAATTTCGAAAATAGCCTCATTGAATAGTGATATTTCAATAGTAGTCCCAAATTTTTATAACTAAACAAATATAGTCCTAAAGAAATTCTGTTTTAACAAAGTAGACCCATATATATGATTTTATCAAATATTGTCCCATCGAAGTTATTTTTTTAACAAAGCTTGGCCTAGGGACCACATAAAACATAATTTTGATGGGATTATCATTTATAAAAAAACATTTATGTATGACTACTTTTATTAAAAAAATAATTTTTTGAGATTATATTTGATTAATCCTAAAAGTTTGGACTACTATGACAAATGTCCGTATTCTATGAGATTTTTTGTAATTTCCTCTTTTTAATATTTCAACCTTTTTTGTCACATTTAACATATCGAGTATTTTTCAGTAAAATAACTTTGAAGTAATTAAAAATAATCTTATTTTTGTCAAAGCTTGGTTAAGAATATTTAAATTCAAGTAGTAGACTATATAATTTTGTAGGAACCGAAGCTGTTTCTTCAATTCATCCTTGTTAACTCAGACCCATTGTTCTACTAATTGCTTTTTAGGATACTTTCACAAGAAATATGGCTGCATTCTTAGATGAAATCAGATACTATACATAATAAATGTCCGATCAAATCAAACATATTTCAGCTGTCATATAAATAACTCATTAGTTTCAAGAAACAAGTATCTGTTCATGAAGGATTTGGATTAAATATGTAAGAGGAATTCCTTTCTGTTTGGAAGCTGAATCATCCATGGATATGGTACGTCTTCCACAGTTATTTTCTTTTTTATAAAGTCGAAAACTACTCGGTAGTTGATATGTAGGGAGAGGAAATAGGAATGTTTCATGAGGAAAGTCGTCTCTAATAGTTATATTATTCTATGTAGACAAATGAGTTGGCAAACAAGAAATGGCGCGGATCAGTAGGAGGCATCGTTGATGCCCCGATAAACGAAGTATGGAACATAGTGTCCAAGAGCAGCAGACTGCACCAATGGATGCCAATGGTCGAAAACTGCACCGATATAGCTGGAGAGGAAGGCGTTCCGGGCTACATCCGACTAGTTTCTGGTTTCATGTTTCCCCAAAAAGATGGTGATAGGTCATGGATCAAAGAGAGGCTTGTATCAATGGATTCTTTATCTCACAGTTATGTTTACAGGATGGAAGCAAGTAATGTAGGCCTAGATGGATCTTCGAACTCGTTGAAGCTCGAGGATTATGGCGACGGAACGACTCTAATCGACTGGAAATTTGAGAAATCCAGTGGAAGGTGTGTGTGAGGACTATATTGTAGATTACTTGGGGTATCTTTATAAATCTTGTATTAATAAGATCCATGGTGCTATTGAAGTTTCAGCCATGTAATAATCTTGGGAAAGGATTGTCATAGAATTGATCTTGGTCCTACATTGGAGAATAAAAGAAAGAGCGCGTCTTACATTGGAGAATAAAAGAAAGAGCATTGGATAATGTGTCTCAAATTTCAAGAGACACGTAGTTAGTCAAAGTTTGGTCTTAGTACAGTAAATAAAATAGGTTTTTTTATAGGTTTTATTCCTATTACACCGGGTGATAGCATGACAATTATTTTCTCTTTTAGAAATAATTTTACATTTAAAATATTACTAAAAAACCCTTTAAATTAACTATTTTCAGATAATAACAATATGATAATACACAAATATTCTGATTTTGTTTATGTTCATTCGACGTCGTAAGCAAGACTGTTCATGCAGTAACCAAATTATTTGAAGCCCAGTCCAGCATGGGTAGCGTAAAGCCCAATACTATGGACCGACCCAAAACACCACATGATAAAGCGCGGATAAATTCACCAGGCTTGATAAACTAGGTGGGCGTTTTGCTCCGGATCGTCGGCTCATTAAAACAATCAACCATTATCATATGTCATCGTGTTATATCATCACCTTTATTTTGGATTGGTGGATTTGAATAAAGGATTTTTTTAAATTATAACCTCAATTTTGTATATTTGGATTAAAGTTATCATAGTAAGATGTACATAAAAAAAATTAGATATATTCTTTTGGTTAATTTTTTTCTTTTCGGGTACAATAACATTATCGTTTTCTAAAAATGTTGGTTAAAGTCAGTAATTTGAAATGTTATTTTTATTCAAATTATGAAAAATTTGACCAATATGATGGGACCTGACACCGCGTATTGTACGGTGCCAACAAAAACTAATATATATAAAAAAGATCAAGAATTACTATTTATTACTATTGTAATAAATAGTAATTTACTATTCATAAAAAATAATATTGTCTTTTAGAAAATTGTTTTTTTCAAATTTTATTTGTTAAATAATTTTTTTTTGTTGATACGCGGATTTGGCTTGAACCGACTAGGAAAAATTATATCTTAACTGATATGCACAACTTGAAATGTTATTGTTTTCAGTTTATAGTAAGATGTGCATCATTTTTTTTAAAAAAATTCGAGTTATTCCTTTGATTATTTTTTTCAATTCAGTTACAATAGCATTGTCGTTATTTTAAAAAAATGTTTTTAAAATCAGTCATTTAAAATGTTATTTTCGATCAAATTAGGGAAAAAAAAAAAAAAAAAAAATAACATAGATGCTGGGACCTGACTCGCGGATTGCGGTGGGTGATTGTAACAAAAACAATATATATATATGAGAACAATAGTTACTATTCATTTTATTATAATAAATAGTAACTTACTATTCACTAAAAAATTAATTTTTTTAGTGAAAATTTATTTTTTCAAATTTTT
>CAJQUN010002556.1:0-25228 GCA_907163345.1 Haberlea rhodopensis | reverse complement strand
TATGAGTCCCGATCGATCGCGGGGTCCACCAGCTTAAAATGCCAAATTCTGGCGATAGCGATCGATCGCCATTTGTGGAGCGATCGATCACTCCATCACAGATCGATCACCCCAACTTGGTGATCGATCACCAAACGCTGAATTTTGCTACTCGCCCGCGTTCGACTGAATCGCTCATTTTGGGCGTCGATCGCCGCTCTCTGCATCTCGAATTTTCACCATTTTTGCACCTCAAACTTTCCCCAAATCCGTAGCAAGTCAAATACCATTAACTAACAACATAAAAACACAATAAACCTTCAATATACACCTTAATACCACCAAAAAAATCCAATACTCAACCAAACCAAACACAACCCAGCCAAAAACCAACCATTTTTAAAATCCCAAAACCAAACTCATTTCGACACACATCAAAAGAATAACACAAGGAAGACATCATACCCCTTTTAAAGCTTCAATTCCTTCAAGAAATCCAACCAATGAAGGTTTTTGCAAGGATTTCCTTCTCTCCAAGGCAAGAAACGAGATGGGGGTTTTTGGGGGAAGGGTTGGGTGATTTTGTAAAGAGTGGTGAGTTATGAGGGGTAATGGGGTATAAGTGGGTTTATTAAAATATGACGGGGTATTTAGAATGATGTATAAAATATCCCCACATGATATTTTAAAAGCATTTTTCCAGAAATGCACCAAAACCCCATTAAATACATGCTTACCAAATAATCTTTATCCACCACAAAAAAACCATGCTAACACCCCAAATTCCCCAACATGCATCACATGCACCTTGAAATGCATTACCGGTCACGTACGCCCACCACATGACTGCGTTTCACCATATTAATTATTCCAATTTCCAACCAAAATTAATTAACACCATAAATATCATATAAACATATTATTTGCCCAAATGCACGTAATCATTTCGGGGATATCACAACTACTCCTTACTTATAAGATTTCGTCCCTCGCAATCGCATGCACTTACCAATCCAACTAAATATAAATCACATACCAGAAATAGTTCCGGGTAGTGCTGCAAAACCATAATGCCCATCCGCTCTCTCCCACGTGGCCTCCTCGACTCACACCCTACGATCCAACTTGAACCTTGACCATCAGTATAACCTTGTTCCGAATTCTGCGATCAGCTCTATCCAGAATCTGACTGGCCGTTCCACATAAGACACACTCAGAATCAAACTGCACCTCAGAGGCTGTAACACATGAGACGGATCCGGCTTGTACTTCCGCAGCATAGATACCATGAAAACAACACTCATCATGAATTACCCGACAACGACGGTGGCAAAAGCCAACGGTAAGCCAAGGTACCAATGCGCTGTAAGATCTCAAACGGTTCCACATACCTCGGAGATAATTTCCCGCGCATACCAAACCGCACAACAACCTCTGAAAGGCGAGATCTTCAAAAATAACCTTATCCCCCAATTGGAATTCCAACGGTCTCCGCCGTTTATTTGCATAGGCTGCCTCTGCCTGTCCTGGGCTGCTATTTTCTGTCGGATAACCTTTATCTTATCCTCCATCTCCCGAATCAATTCGGTCCTCCAACTGATTACTAGTCATCATCACCCATATAATGGCGATCTGCAACACCGACCATATAGATCTTCAAATGGAGCCATTTGAATACTACTCGCCTGATAGCTATTGTTGTATGAGAACTCTACCAAGGCCAATGACCTTGAGCGTCTGTATAGTACGCTCGGTCTGACCGTCCGTCTGGGATTAATGCCGTTGCTCAAAACCTTACTTCAGTACCCAAAGCTGATTGAAGACCTCCCTAAAAGTGAGATGTAAACCGTGGATCTCGTGTCAGACCGATAGACAATAGCTGGAATCCCGTGCAGTCTCACTATATCCCGGACATACAACTGAGCCATCCTCAAGTACGTGAATGTCCTACTGTACGGAATAAAGTGAGCCACTTTGGTCAATCTAATCCACAATCACCAAATGGCATCAAAGCCAAGAAGTATCCTCGGCAAGTGGGTCACAAAGTACATGAATATGTGCTCCCACTTCCATTCCGGTATCTCCAAGCTCCTAAGCTCGCCACCCGGCCTCTGCCTTTCTGCCTTCACCTGCTGGCAGATCAAGCACATCTTAACGAAAGCGATGACATCACGCTTCATCCGTTTCCACCAAAATGATCACATAGAACCTTATACTTTTTTCCTCCCGCCTGGCTGGACACTAAGTCTACTGCTATGAGCCCGCTGTAATATCCCTCTACGCAACTCCAGCGTACTCGGGACTACCCAACGGTTACCGAGCCTCAAAGAACCATTCTCAGCCACTCTGAATTTTGATGGCTGTCCATGAAGTACCAACGATGACCATCTCTGAATCGCATCATCTGCCTTCTGAGCTCTCCTAATATTCTCATAAATGTCCGGCACTACCAAATAAGTCGATACCACGTACCGCCGGCGATGCATCCACATCAAATCATAGCCCAGATGACAGTAGGAAGCCATCATAGCCGATAAAATGCATGAGTCCTGAGCAGTACCTCTTCACTTTCCACTGCTCATAAAGGCAGGTCTGCTGTCAAGTTTGCTTTCCCAGGATGGTACTCTATTTCACAATCATAGTCCTTGAGTAATCCATCCATCTCCTCTGCCTCATATTCAGCTCCGCCTGAGTAAACAGGAACTTCAGGCTCTTGTGATCCGTATAAATGGTAAACGACGTACCATACAAATAATGCCGCCACCAAACCTTCAAGGCAAAAATAATAGCCGCCAGCTCCAAGTCATGAACTGGATACCTGGCCTCATGCGGCTTCAAATGCCTCGATGCATAAGCTACCACATGCTCATCCTGCATCAGTACACACCAATCCCAAGCCCTGCAGTGTGCATCAGTGTATAGAAAAAACCTCTTGTTCTCCGTGGGAATCACTAATACAGGTACTGTCGTCAACCGGTGCTTCAGCTCTTAGAACCTCTGCTCACAAGCCTCAGACCAATAGAATAGTACTCCCTCTTGAGTCAACTGAGTCAATGGCTTAGCAATCTTAGAAAATCCTTCGACGAAGCGTCGATAATACCCAGCCAAACCAAGAAGAGCTCTATATCTCAGGCATAGAAGTGGGTGCATACCACTCCATCACTACCTCCACCTTCATGGGATCTACCGATATCCCCACTGCTAGATATAACATGCCTAAAAAACACACACACACTGCTCAACCAGAATTCGCACTTGCTGAGCTTGGCAAACAACTTGATTATCTCTAAGGATCTGGAGCACTATCCGTAAGTGTTTCACGTGCTCCTCCGACAGTCTTGATTACCACGAAACTACCCTACTCACATCACACTATCAAGAAAACGATCGAGAGTCAATAAGTGTCATCAATAAACACTATGACAAAACCCGTCAAGAATATGTTGGAACTACCGTACGTTCAACCAAACTCATCAAAAGACAGCCGGGGCGTTCGTCACACCGACCGAACGGCATAACCAAGAACTCGTAGTACCCATACCGAGTCTGGAATGCTGTCTTCTGAACATCCTCCTCCATGACCCGTATCTGATGGTAACCTGACCTCAAATCAACCTTGATATACAGCTTAGTACCCTGCAACTGATCAAATAAGTCATCTATCCTTGGGAGAGGATACTTGTTCTTCACCGTTGCCTTATTCAGTTGCCGGTAGTCGATGCACAAACGCATCGAACCATCCTTCTTTTTAACAAATAGAATTGGCGCTCCCCAAGGCGATACGCTAGGGTGTATATAACCTTTGTCAAGGAGCTCCTGTAACTGCTCTCTTTCAATTCTCTTAACAACGCTGGTGCCATCCTATAAGGGGCACGAGAAATAGCGAATTTTCACGGTAGCAATTCAATCCCAAACTCGACCTCTCTAGTCGGCGAAAACACCCTGGTATTTCCTCCGGAAACACATCAGCAAATTCTGCTACCACTGGTACTCTCAATCCCTCAACTCTTTATTCTTTCCCACCATGTCCACGGCATAGATAAGATAGCCCGTGTGTCCACGTTCCAATAATCGAGACATTTTGACCGCCGATATCAACGGAATCTTCGTATGAGAACCGTCCCCATAGAACGTCCACTGAATCCCCCTATTAGATCGGAACCGTACCATCATCTGCCGGAAATCTACCACTTGCCTGATATCTGTTCAGTACATCGATACCCACAATGCAATCGAAATCTGACATCCCCAAAACGATCAAGTCCGTCTTCAATTCATTGCTCTCAAAATAAATAAGGCAGTCCGTAAGAAACTGATCAGCAACAACACTCTTCCCAGTGGGTGTCGATACCAAAAGAGGCGTGGGTAACGGAGACGTGCACATATGATGTCTCTCCACAAAGTCCGCAGACACAAAGGAGTGCGAAGCACCTGTGTCTATCAAAATAAAGGCGGAAATACCAGCTATCACCTTCTCTGGAGCTGCCTCGGCCTGCTCCCTATTCAGTGCATAAACATGTCCTTGGGTGGCCCCATCGCCTGACCTCCCAACTGTCGAGGCACCATCGGTTGCCTTGCTGGCACTGTCCCGCTAGTAAACGTCCCTCTGCCTCCTCTGAGATGATCTACCTGACCATCACTATTCTGAAAAAATCGAGATATGTGGCCCATCTTGCCACATTTGTAACCGCGTACAGTCACGCATGTGATGCGGTCCTCCACAAAAGTGACACTTCACTACTCCGCTCCTACTTACTTGAGTTTTCCCTCTATTGCTAGATGCACTACCCCTCCGGTTATCAACTCGCCTTCCACCAAACCAAGAAGAAGAAGGAGCCCACGAGGTTTAAATGATTCTCCTCATGGCCTCAGATGAATAGATACCGGCCTCGGTGGTGGAACTTGTGGGGATGGAACGTTCGTGTAAGCACTGACTCCTATCTCCGCCAGTTCCGCTCTAGTAAGGGCATCATCAAAAGAGGTTGGGTTGTTGGAGATAACCCGATCAAATAGTTCTGGTCTCAATCCATTCAAGAAATGCCTCATCTTGGCATGCCCATTAGTAGCGATATGAGGGACATACCTCAAAAGTGATGAATAGTGCATGGCATAGTCCGAGACAGTCATGCTTCCCTTCCCTGCTTCAGATTCGTGAACTCATCCTCTTTCATCTGCCTAGCAAGTAGCAGAAAAGTACCGGTTCAAAATCGGTACGAAATAAAGTCTAGTCCACCAACATGCCCTGAGCCCTCAACTCCATCATTGTTGTCTTCCACCACATGGAAGACTTCTTCGCCAACTGAAACTCCGCTAGTCTCCAAGCTCAGCACAAGTCCTGCTAGCAGATCTACACAATAGGTGCAGACATATCTGCCCATCTTTCTAGCCATTCCTCAGCTTCTTCCCCTATCTCTGTCCCCTCAAATCTAGGCGGATGGAAAGTCAGAAACTGCTTCAGGCTTAGCTCCCTAGGTAATAACAACTTTGCTATCGGTTCCACGCCCACAGCCAGTGGCGGTAGAGGATTCGTCTGAGCAATACTAGCATTGACACATCCTACATCGCCCACCTCCTCATTGAGGTTCCCCAAATTTATGGCCGCCATGCTGTAATACAAGGGTTAACAACAATACCAAAACAATTCATATATTACACCGTTAGATAACATAAGCAACAATAAGCATGCTAGTATAACAAGTATATATTACCCCATTATGCACCACATGCATAAACATGCTCATAATAAACACTCATTCCGGGTTCTCTAACCACTGCTCTGATACCACTAATGTAAGGACCTAGTTCCTTAAGTGAGGATTTAGGTACAATAAGAACTAAGTGTGCATAATCAGAGTATAAAAATTCGTGTTGATGCCTTGAGCTATTAGGATTACAGTGCCAAAATAAATTCCAAAAAGGATTAATTACATTCCCAGTTAAATGAATGTTAATCCTATAGATTTACACTACTCCTAGAGTAGAGACTATACAAAAGAATCATGTCTTCCTATACCAATAGCGCTACTCACTAGCTCACCCGCATCAACACGGTCCTTACTTCGTCATCCAAAAGTACCTAGAACAAACCACACCCAAAACCATATAATATATAACCATAATCACATCCACAAGACTATGATATAAAAATGCATAAACCGTAAGTGCAAATCACTTCTTCCTGTATTTAACTCATTCAATTGCTCCTTTTAGTTGTCCCTGTCCACAATCATAATCAATAGATATAATATCAATAATGTATGTCATGACATGCACCAATTTCCATCAATACCAATATCCAATTCCCAAGTCTTATTATATCAGTGGCATAATACCCCTCGCTTTAACATGACAGCGAAATATACATCTCTCTCTCTAGACAATACCAACGGCAAATAATATCCCTCGCTATAATATGAAAGCGACGTGTTCTTCGCTTCTACATATTAGCGGCAAGTATTCTCTCATCGCTACGGTATGACAGCGACAAGTATTCACATCACTACGCCATAACAGCGGCAAGTACTCTTCATCATTGGAATATAATCCCGACTTACAATCACATGCATCAATGCATTCCATGTGTGTATGCAACCATAATGCATCAACCAAATTCATGTATGCAACCATAATGCACAACCCATGTATGTATGCAACCATGATGCATAGCCCATCATATATATATATATATATATATATATATATATATATATGCAACCAAAATGCATAATCCAATGCGTAAAATACGTTTTACCGTCCGATTCCCGTAAGTCTCACTACTACGTACCTTTGTACCAAAATGTGGTGTGTTGTGGGACTTTATCTCCTATGTTGTATGGCCACCTGTGATGGTTCTACACATTCACACAAACAAATATTAGAAGCCAATAATAGTCCGATACCAAAAATCCCACAAAATAACCAAAATACACATTCTTGGCATGTCGCGATCGGTCGCTTATGAGTCCCGATCGATCGCTAGGTCCAGCAGCTTAAAATGCCAAATTCTGGCGATAGGCGATCGATCGCCATTTTTGGAGCGATCGCTCGCCTCACCGATCGATCGTCCAACTTGGCGATCGATCGCCATTTTTGGAGCGATCGATCGATCGCTCGCCTCACCCATCGATCGATCGCCCCAACTTGGCGATCGATCGCCAAACGCTGAATTTTGCTACTGCCCGCGTGCGATCGATCGCTCATTTTGGGCGATCGATCGCCGCTCTCTGCATCTCGAATTTTCACTATTTTTGCCCTCAAACTTTCCCCAAATCCTAGCAACTCAAATACCATTAAACCAACAACATAAACACAATAAACCTTCAATATACACCTTAATACCACCAAAAATCCAATACTCAACCAAACAACACAACCCAAAACCCAAAAACCAACATTTTAAAATCCCAAAACCAAACTCATTTCAACACAAATCAAAAGAATAACACAAGGAAGACATCATACCCCTTTTAAAGCTTCAATTCCTTCCAAGAATTCAACCAATGAAGGTTTTGCAAGGATTTCCTTCTCTCCAAGGCAAGAAACGAGATGGGGTTTTTGGGGGAAGGGTTGGGTGATTTTGTGAAGAGTGGTGAGTTATGAGGGGTAATGGGGTATAAGTGGGTTAATTAAAATATGACCCGGTATTTAGCATGATGTATAAAATATCCCCAACATGAATTTTAAAAGCATTTTCCAGAAATGCACCAAAACCCCAATTAAATACATGCTTACCAAATAATCTTTATCCACCACAAATAAACCATGCTAACACCCAAATTCCCAACATCCCAAATTCCAACATGCATCACATGCACCTTGAAATGCATTACCAGGTCACGCTCACCGCATGACTAAGCATTTCACCATATTAATTAATTCCAACACTAAATTAATTAACACCAAAATATAAACATAATATCACATAACATAATTATTGCCCAAATGCACATATCATTTCGGGGATATCACATGCACTGCTGGGCCTACGTCGAACATGACCAAACCAACGTAAGCGATTTTCTTCCATCTTCTCTTCTATACAAGATACGCCTACTTCAGCTCGAATATCTTCGTTCCTTATTTTTCTCTCATGGTCTTACCGCACATCCAACGAAGCATACACATCTCTGTCACACTCATCTTTTGGATGGGATTAATCTTGGGTGCACAACATTCCGTCCCATACAACATTACAGATCTAACGGCGATTCTATGAAACTTTCCATCGGCGGGATATTACGATCGCATAGTAGTAATGAACAAATATAAAATATAAATAAATTATAAAAAAATATTCATCACAAAATACTCCCTACCACAAAGTACTCACGTCCACATGCACTCTTATAATTCTCTCTTAGAAAAGAATGTGTTTCTTATATCTAAAGAATCTACTCTCCTCTTCTTGAAATCGAGCAAGTCTACTTTTTGAATAAAAATGAACCGAGCATTATATTAATTGTATTATTATAATTAAACTCAATAAGTATATTATTAATTGAAATCAAGCAATTATCTTTCGTGAATAATTACATTGTAATTAATGGTTTTTAGCAGTCTTAAAACTCGGATGTTTACTATGAAGTTTTTATTTAATTTTTATGTAATTAATTTTTGATCTCCCTCAAAAAAATTCATCGATTCGCCCCTGGTAATGCGTAAACCTCGGACTGTTGCAATAGCCTGCAAACCACAACAGTCAGGAAAACCGTACTAGGCAAGCCCAGTGCGACTGGCTCAAATTGAGAGAGGCAGAGGCAGGAATGTACTCTTGACCTTTTGGCACAAGCACACTGTGCTTACCCATCTCAGCTACCCCGAGGGGTATAAATGGAAACATATTAGATTACATTGTGTTTCGACTTTGGTTTCTTTGGAATCCTAATATGTCCGAAGCATAATACATAAAAATGAAATATTAATCGGATCCTTTTGGTTTGTGGACATGATGAAGTTGGTGTACCTACTCCATACAGATCGAGCGTATCCAGGGGCCGTTTAGAATTCAAGATGGGGGGTAAAAAAATATAATTTAAGAAATTGAGAAAAAACTTTTAGGGTGGCAAACACAATTTTAAGGGGGTAAAAAAAAGTCTAACTATATGGTACATGTTATACTAATTGCATTTGGGAATCCAAAATGGAAATATTTAAAATTTCGATGCATATCGATTTTGCTTTGTAGCAAAATCCCAATATCTAAAAAGACATCAGTATATGAAATTCTCACTATGTGCGGGATCCAAAAAAAATCGGGCAAAGAGAATGTTTTTAGCATTGTGGATTTCGAGATACTATAGAATCAATCGAATGAATGAATCAAATCCAAAAAAAAAAAAAAAAATGGATGCTTATTTTAGGAATTTAAGGAAAACAAGATTCAAAATTCAAGTAAAAAAAAAATCAGTACTCCGAGAAGAATTTTATCATTTTGATGGCATGACCGAGTAAAGCAGGGGGCTGCAAATCCTCAGTATCTATCTATGAAGATGGTAAGAGCCAATTCCATTGATCTTAATAGAAATTTTGGAAGAATTTTAGGTTAGAATAAATTTCTAATCATCTTTTCGAAATTTTTTTTCCTCGAAAATCCCAATAGCTCAAAGACATAATTTTGATGGATCAAGTTGGTGTACCTACTTTGGACAGAGTGAGCGTATCCAGGGTGGATTTAGAATTCAAATAGGGGACAAAAAAAAATAACGTAAAAATTCGAGGAAATTTTTTTATAGGGGTCAATCAAAATTTTAAAAGGATAATCTGCAATTTGGGAGGTAAAATACAATTTTAGGGAAGAATTAGTGACAATAAAAAAAAATTGATGGAGTGAACTTACCCTATCTTATCTATACATCCACCCTTGATCGTATTTATAAAGTTGTGTGGTTGCCCCCACTGGCGTAGAAGGATTGGTAAGGGCTGATGTGACATGGGGAGAAATTCTTCATTGAAATTGTGGGAGGTTTGTTCTGGGTTCGTGTCTTGTTGGTCCGCTCCATCAGATACCTGTCATCCTTGCACATCCCTCGATTTATCTGGTGGCAATCCTGAGAGGCCGGAGTCATCACATAAGGATTAGTAAAATGCAGGCCTGGATATCTTATTAAACAAAAATATAATGTTGTGCGGTTGCCTCTTATGTAAGACAAGACCAATATCTAAAATAATTTGCCATGGATGTTGTATTTTTTTTCTCCTCAATGGAGTTTTCTTCCTCTTCTGAGGTTTTCTCTTCATCCAAGTGCTACAGTTCCTTGCTTTGATTGAGAGTATTCTCTGCGAGTTCACTTAACGACTACCTTCTTTTACGGTGACGTCTCCTACATTGGTCACAATCAGCGTGCTACCTTCCTTTCCTTGTTCTGTTGCTGTTAGGTTCAGATTTCATTTTGGTCACCTATGCTTCACGCTCGGTTTCTCTGTTGGGGGTTTGACAAGATCTTTGGAGTCTCTGGTTGGAGTGAGTACTATGAGTATCCTTACTGTAATGCCTCGATTTGACGTATACATGTTTGATATGATTATGGTGTAATTATGATTAATTACACTATGATGTGGACTCGGGTTCGGATTGAACCGAGCAGGAGTAAAGCCATGTATGAATGAAACTTAATTGGAAATTAACAAAATACATATGTATATGTGAGAAATCAAAAAAGGTGAGTTCATAACATAAACATATGATATATGGATTTAACATGGAAATACATCACATAGTGGGATGTGTCCTTATATTTATCATGCATTTGAGGGGATTTGCATTTGAATTTGAATTGGAATGTGGTGTGTATGTGAGTTGCATTTCATATGATTTTGAGTTAAGTTAGAAGAGCTTATATTAAAGGTACAATCAGATTGTAATCACATACTACACCATAAACACCTAAAAATCTCTACAAAATCCTCTTCAAACCCTTGTTTCCTCTTGCCATCTTTTCTTGGATTTGCACTTGTGAATCAAGATAGAAAGTTGGGAGAAGTGACTTCCTATTATCTTGGTAAGGTTTATGTGCTTTGTATCCTTGTTTATGGTAGTAAAAGAGGAATTGAAGTTGAAGCATAGAATTTGGTGATAGGTACTTTGATATGAGTTATAGTGTACACACTTGAATTCTATGATGATAGAAACATGTTTATATGATACTAGAGATTGCATGAAACATGGTTGAATGTGAATTTTTTAGTAGTAGAAGAAGAACCAAGAAAGAAGTAGAAAATCGCCATGGTTTTTCAGAAAACAGAGGAGGCGATCGATCGCTACGTATGAGGCAATCGATCGCTTGTGGCTAAACATGAGAGTGGCGGTGCATTGAGCGATCGATCGCTTCAAGGAAGCAATCGATCGCATCGAGGCAGAATGTTTTCCAAAGGGTTAGGCGATCAATCACATGGAAATGAGGGATCGATCGCTCCTGGCCAGAATGTTTAGGCAATCGATCGCGTCAAAACATGAGATCGATCGCTAGGGTTTAACTTTTCAAAAATGTGATATTTTTGTGGACTTCGTTTTTGAAGCCTCATCACAGGGGACGGGATTGTGAGTCTTATTCTGTTGCGAGCTGAACCACTGCTTAGGAGTTATATTGGTCTAGGTGTTTTGCTGTACATATGATGTATAGTATGACATTGTTTTTGTCAACTTGTAACAACCTACATAAGTAAACTCTTAATCAGTGTATGATTTACTTAATTCTTACTCGCATATGTATATTAAACTGATACATAACGGATTAAGTAACGAGGACCCCACACTTACTAATGGGTTATCTGTAGATAGTGCGGGGAGAAGTGGCGGGTTGGCTTTACTTTGGAATGACGAGTGCGACGTGCATATTCAAACTTACAGTAAGGGACATATTATATACCATTATCACTTCGGCTCCTAATCTCAGATGGTGTTTCACAGGTTTCTATGCCCATCCGGAGGGTAATTAATGTGTGCATTTTGGCAGCTACTTTGGCGGTTAAACTCTTAGTCTCATCTCCCATGGATTGTGATGTGCGACTTGAATGAGATATTGCAGCTTTCTGAAAAAGAAGGAGGGTTGGATTGTATGAGTTCTTCTATGGCGCTTTTCCGCGCAGCTTTAGATATTTGTAATCTCCAAGATTTGGGGTTCTCAGGACCCCCTTTTACTTTGTCTAATAGGCGATCACCTCCTGATGATATTTATATCCGTCTTGATAGAGCTGTGAGTAATACTGACTGGTTTGATCTATTTTCGGATGATGGGGTTCATCACTTAGATTATTTTGTTTCTGACCATCAGATGGTTCAACTTGTTCTTAAGGAAGCAATTGGAACGGATTTATTGCCGGGTGTTAAGCTCAGAAGGTTCAAGTTCGAACCCTTGTGGCGTTTTCACTCTGAGTTTCCTAACATGGTTACTAGTCTTTGAAACCTATGTTGTCCTAATTTACCTCAAACTAGTCAAGAATTTCATAATGTCTTGCGCTCATGGGGGTTCAATTGTCTGCATGGGGGAGATCACTTCGGTAATTTAATGAAACAAATTCTTGATACTGATGTTAGCTTTACTCAATGGTCAAGCTTCGGGAGTGCATAACCCCAATATTCAGGCCACTGAAAAAAAACTTGATAAGTTACTGACTTTGCAATAACACTTATGGCATCAACGAGCTAGGGCCAATTGGTTAGCTGTAGGGGACCGTAACACAAAAATACTTCCATCGTCGTGCTTCTCGACGTTACGAAAAGAAAAATTTCATTTGAAGTATTTTGTCAGGTTCTCAGGTTTGGACCACTGAGAGGGCATCAATGGAGGCTATCACACTGAATTATTTCTCTACTCTATTTCACCTCTCTCTCCTCTACGACTGCAGATTGGAATCCAGTCCTTTTAGGGTTAGAATGCAGATTATCGGATCACATGAGTACTCAGTTGGATGCCCCTTTTACTGCTGATGAGATTAAGATGGCTTTATTCGCTACGAGCCCTTGGAAAGCTACAGGTCCTGATGGTTTCCACGCCGGTTTTTTTCCAAGAGCAATGGCCTCTCGTTGGATTAGTGATTACTTCAATATGCTTGGGTATTCTAAACAACGGACAATCCTATGGGTTGCTTAATCAGACTCACATTGTCCTCGTTCCGAAACATCAACCCTATGGGTTGCTTAATCATACTCACATTCTCCTCGTTTCGAAACATCAACATCCAACTATGGTTAGCCAGTTTCGACCTCTAAGTATGTGCAACGTCATTGTTAAAATTATAGCCAAAGTGCTGGCCAACCGTCTTAAGGAAGTTCTACCTGCAATAGTCTCTCCGGAAAAAGTGCTTTTGTCCCAGGTAGATTGATTACGGACAATATTATGATTGCATTTGAATGTTTAAACACTATCCGTCGGCGCACACAGAGGAAGACATGGTCTTATGGCTTTAAAGCTAGATATTAGTAAAGCGTATGACAGGGTTGAATGGGCTACCTCGACGCTGTTATGGCCAGTTAGGCTTTTATGATAAATGGAGGCTTTTGATTTTAGCCTATTTGCGATCAACTAAACTTCCAGTCTTATTGAATGGTGTGCCTACTCGGAGTTTTGTTCCCACAAGGGGATTGTGCCAGGGCTGCCCACTCTCCTCTTTCTGTTCCTCCTTTGCTCCGAGGGTTTATCGGCGTTGTTCCGTAATCATGTTTGGATAGTGGCTTGCATGGTATTAAATGTACACGTTCTTTGCCTTCCTATCTCATTTACTCTTTGTAGATGATAGCCTAATTTTGGGCTCTACCGCTATCTCCAATTGCATCTCAATTCGGAATATTTTATCTCAATATGCTAGTGCATCAGGTCAGTCCGTAAACTTGTTAAAATCATCAATAACTTTTAGCCCTAATATGACTTTATAACAGAAAGCACAAGTTTTCAAACTTTGGGTATGCAACCTACAAAATCTCATGATTTATATTTGGGGCTCCCTGCCTTTGTGGGGCGAAGCAAACGTCAGGTTTTTTAGGGGTTAAAACATCGTATTTGGATGAAACTTCAGGGATGGAAACGTTGCCTTTTTCTGCAGGGGGTCGAGAACTAAGTCACATAATCCTCCTACCCCCCTCCACGCACTGGCGCTCCGGCCGCGAACTGGCAAACTCGGTGCGCGTGCGGCGCATTAAGCGACTTAAGAATTTCTAGTTCGCGCTTTAAGAATTTCTAGTTCGCGCACTAAGATTTCCTAATTCGCGCACTAAGATTTCCTAATTCGCGCATTAAGATTTACTAAGTTGCGCACTAAGTTACTAAGTCTTGTTAATCCTCCTTAATTCTCCTTTTTTTTTTTTTTTGTAATTAAAAAAAAAATTTGATTTTAGGTTTAGATGAATTTTTATGGTACTAGGTATTTCGGGTTGGTAAGAAAATTATATTATATGGTAAATAGATAGATAATGAATCATGAAAAGACATAATAACATATTAAAGATTAAAATATGTGATAAAAGAAAGTATGATAAATCTGTGATTTGTAACATTTTTGCGGAGTAAATAATATAATTTGATATCTTAGTTTTTTGCATGAAATTAATAGAATGAACTTTATAAATAAAACTTTTATTTTTATTGAGTTAATTTAAATGTTTATATTAGTCATTTCATAAAGTAATAATATAAGTCTCCGGAAATAATATGAGTCATTTTAATAAATTCATACTATTACCAAATATGTTGAAATAAATATGAACTATTGGTTTCATTTTCAAATTTGTTATTTTATATCTTAAAATAAAACAAAACTTTAATACTTCATTTCTATTTCTACAATATTTTTTTTCGGAGAATTCTTACTAGACGAACGATCAAATACAAGATTCAAATTACGTTGTATCACTGGCTATAACATTTTTGCAAAGCTGCAAATGTTAGATTCTTCAATAAATCTAATTTTAATGTTTTTTAAGAATGGTAAAGCTGCAAACACCAAAGTTGTTAAGAACTTCATATTGTAAATTTGTAAATAATATAATAATGATGTGAGTTTGTTAAATATGATGTATATTATGTATGTTTAACTTTATTTTATCAGTGTGTATGTATATTTTATTTATTTATTTATTAATTTTTAATAGGCGCACCGCACTCAATTTTTTTTGTAAATTGACGCACTCACGCACGCGCATCCGCATCCGCATCCGCTCCCGCATCAGACTTATGTGACTTAGGTCGAGAAGTTTTAATTAAAGATGTGGCTCACCCTTGCAACATATACGATGTCAATCTTCAAGTTACCCAATGGCGTTTGCCATGTCATTCAAAGTATGATTGCAAATTTTGGTGGGGTAATTCACCACCAACCAAAATGTATTAATTGGGTGAAAGGTTTGACACTGATGAGATCATCTAAAGCCTCGGAGGTATGGGTTTTCGTAACATCCAGGAATTCAACAAAGCTCTTATTGCTAAACAAGGATGGCGGTTCCTTCAGAACCAGGATTCTTTGGCTTCTCAAATATTTAAGGCAACATATTACCCACCATCCTCCTTTTTGAATGCTTCTTTGGGCAATCACCCCTCATACGTGTGGCTTAGTATGCTTTGGAGTCGTGAATTGCTCAAACTAGGGCTTCGATGGCGTGTTGGTATTGGTACTAATATTCGGGTTTTTAAGGATCCTTGGTTGCTTCGTCCTGTCTCTTTCCGTCCCATAACAGTGCCCTTTAGCAGCTGGGAACATGTGAAGGTCAGTGACATCCGAGATTCTGAGGGTAATTGGGATTGGCAGCTCATTGATACTATTTTATGGCCTATTGATCATGATGAACTTCGGCGTATTCATATTCAATTTATGACTGGCAATGACAGATTGATATGGCATTATACGTTCAATGGGGATTATTCTATTAAGTCAGGATATAAGGTGGTTATTAGTGCCGTGATGACGAGTCAGTCAGTACATCCTTGGACACTTCACGACTCTATCGTAAGCTTTGGAAGCTCCAATTACCCAGCAAGGTGAAGATTCATTGTTTCCGCACTATTCGAGAGGCTCTGCCTACTCGGTTTAATTTGGATAAGCGTGGTGTTCTTGTGGACACCTCTTGTCCTCGATGTAAGGTAATCCCTAAATATGGCCTCCATGCGTTCTGGTTATGTAAAAGAGCCCGTAAAGTTTGGTCATCTACATCTCTATGGCCATTACTTCACGATTTAGTGGTTATACTTTTATTGATTTGTGGTATTGGGTGCATTGCAATGTTACGATGTTGGAATTGCAGGTGTTTGCGCTGGTTTGTTGGAGCTTATGGATAGATCACAACTTCCTTATCTTCCAAGGCCGGTTAGATTCGGTGATGCAAGTAGTTCAACTGGCTTCTTTGTTTGAGGGTTCAATATCTCACATATCCAATATTTCACCATGCTTATCACACCTTCCAGACAGTAATTTTCAATGGACTGCACCACCTTCTGGTTTAATAAAGATTACTGTTGATGCTTCTGTTATTCCTGGAAGCAGTTTTATAGGTGTTGACGTGGTTATTCGGGACTCGCAAGGAGTGGTTTTACTCGCTCATGCTAATCGGATTTCTGGCTTTTTTAATCCCCATCTTGCCGAACTATTGGCAGTTTATGAAGGCATTATGATTGCTCGACAGTATCATTGGTCCAGTGGCATCATTGAGTCTGATGCGTTGATGGTCGTCCAGGATATTATTCTGATCTACGCCCACTCATACAGACTTCTCGGTTATATCATCTGTTAGAAGGTTTATTGACAGGGATAATGGTTTTGTTATCAACTATTGTAGACCCTCAGTGAATGTTGTGGCTCACGCTTTAGCATATAGAGCAGCTACTTTAGGGCAGTATCCAGCATCTTTGGACTCTTGTCCTTTGTTTTTGCAACCCGTTGTTTCCAAGGATATGTCTACTCTTTTCTAAGTTAATATATTTATTTTCTCTTTGTTAAAAAAAAAAGACCAATATCTAAAATGGAGAGATTTTAAATTTCAATGCATTTCGATTTTGCTTTGCATGGAAAACCCAATATCTAAAAGGACAAACTCAGTATATGAAACTCTCACTATTAGGGATGGCAATGGGACGGGTCCAAACCCGGACCCGCATTGAACCCGCCCCACCCGGGCTGGTCTAGACCCGCTTCAACCCGGGTTTGGAGCGGGGCCGGCGGGGCGGGCCCTGGGATTGGCCGTACCCGCTTATTTGGATTGATCCGTCCCCCCTCCCGCCCACTTATACATTTTTATTTTTAAAAAAAAAAATTGATATTGATTATACATTTACTTCTTTGATTGAACATAAAGTGTCATTATTTAATTTTATATAAAATTCATGTGTTCATGTTAAAGAATTTGGACATTTTAAAGGAATAAGTAGCTTAAATAGTTTTACAATGTTATTATAATATTTACTAAAGAAAACATGAAATTTAATCACAAAACTCAACTTTTTGTTTTCAGAATTGATTTCTAACTATTTTTTTTTTTAAAAATAAAAACTAAAAAAAATCTTGAACCGGGGCGGGGCGGGTAAACCCGCCGGGTTCGCGGGTCTAAGCGGGGCGGGGCGGGTCCGGGTTTTATGTGTGTAGCGGGGTGGGTCCTGGGATTGGCCAAACCCGTCACATACCCGCCCCGTTGCCATTCCTACTCACTATGTATGAAATCCGAGAAAGATCGGGTAACTTTGAAGCTAATGTTGAATTGCACGAGAGAAAGTTTTTATTGTGGATTTCGAGATATATAGAATCAGTCGAAGAGATGAATCAAATCCAAAATCAGAAAATAGAAGGGATGCTTATTTTAGAAATTGAAGGAATGAATACATGGATCAATAAAAAAAACCAGTACTCTTGAGAATATTTTTGTATCATTTTGGTGTTATGACCGAGTAGTATGGCTGGAGAGTGCAAATTCTCAGAGTTCATCTATAAGATAGTAAGAGCCGATTTCATTGATGGAAATAGAAAATTTTGGAAGAATCTTTTTGTTAGAATAAATTCTAATATCTAAAGGGTAAACTACCCATAAATCCCTAAACCCAAACTCTTTAACCTCTAACCACACTAACCTAACTCCCTTATCCATTATTTTATATTCTAACTCCCCAACAATACTTTCATCTTCATCCTAACTCCCTACTACACAACACTTTACCAAGTTATCCTTACAAGTGGAAAGGGATTAATTGCATTTTACCCCCTGGAGTTTTAATCTATTTTCAAATTAACCCAAAAGTTACCATTTTCTCATAAACTTGTCCTTTACGATCCGACTCTCAAAAATTGGTATCAGAGCCTAGGTTTATTCTGGAAATACTATAATAATATCTTGAATATTAATTTGTAACCCTATACGGAGGAGACGATTCAAGAAATATGGACCCGAACGATTATTCGAAGTGTCATTCTTACAGGTGGTATTTCTAGAAATTGGAAAAACTAAATCAGAAGCTTATGGCAGAAGCTCAACGCTTCAACCATAAGTGGAACTTTTACGAGGAACAGGTTTAGACACACCCAGTATAAACCATTACAAGAAACTCGAAAGGATGACTCCATCAAGTGAACCTCAAACTACAGTTCGAGTTAGCAGAACTTCAGGAAGACGATCATCCTGAACATGAAGATGTGGTTCCAGCCGCCAATGATCCAACATGGTCTGGACCAAATGATTAGGATGGGAGAACCAACCTTTCGTGAAATCGAGCCAGATTCTTCTAAGATATCCCAAGATCTTAGAGAGATCCAAAAGACAGTGCAGCGCTATGGATACTTTCAATACCATGTCCCTGCACAGATCCATCAGATTCAGAGTCAGATGGAGATTATGATTAAACATCAGAAGGAGATTCTTGAGAACCTTCAAGATGTTCAATCCCGAGTGAAGGAATTGGAGTCGAGGCCAAGTCCGACAGGAAGAAGGAACGGAGGATGGTTGCCACCATCTTACGGAACAGAACCCCTTTTACACCAAAGGGAAAGCAGAGGAGGTCCGGAGGCCTTTGACGGAGACTGAAAAAATGATTGCAGTCCTACGAGGAGTACCATTACATCCCACAAAGTAATGGAAGAATCAACCTGGAAGATCTAAGTGATCTTGTTGATTCATTTGCGGGATTAAATCTTGTAGAATTCAAGACAGGAGAGCTTGCACAAAGACATCCACCACAAGAGAGTTTCGGGTCACACAACCCACCAGAAGGTGATCAAAGTATGCCACACAGGGAAGATTTCACCTCAGCAACTTTGGATCCCCCCGTTGGAACAAGGAACCGTTCCCGAAGGCCAGATATTCATCAGACGCCCTACGGGAAATCGCAGCTAGATCCAATCCATCCATATGGACTTATGCTTAACATTGTATATTTTGGATTTCAAAAACAGAGAAGTTCTTATTGATGAATGGGCTTCAGCAATGAGAATAGCAGCAGGAACACTTGACTTAAGCAAAGAAGGATTCATTTTACTTCTAAAAATGAGTCTGGAAGGATCAGTCAAGATTGCCTGGGATCTAGGAGACCCAGGAACCAAGGAAGAAGTTTTAGCCGGAGAGTCCCTGAAAGAGATCATGGACAAGATGGCAAAATTCTTTAAAAATCTGTTTCATTGGAGTAAGCTACTTCGAAGGAATGGAGGAAAAGAAGGCTAAGAAATATAGACAAGCTCTAATTAGCCTGGAACTACATGACATCTGCTATGTAGACGAATACATCAAATTGTTTACAGAGTATCGATGGAAGTCGAAGATAGCGAAAAAGGATGCAGCAGAGCTGTTCTTGCCAAAATTCCGAGCCCATGGAGAGAAATGCTTATCCAGGAGTACACCGCATTCAATAGAGACGGTGTCCAGGAGAATGTCATTTCTTAAAGTTAAGCTTGCGGAGTGGTGCTACCAAGCAAAGCTCCAAAAGAATATCAAGAAGCTCAGAGGAATCAACAAAATGGCTCCTCTTTGTTGTACGGGAAATGATATCCCTACAATCATTGGGAACTACCCACAAAGGCGAAAGATGAAGAAGCACAGAAGTCATCTCTTGAGCCTTAAACACATGGTTGTGTTTAATGCTTTAATTTATCTCCGTTTTATTTTGAGTTTTGATGATCAACAAAACTTGTGTTTGTTATACTAATTGTGTACTTAGTGTGCAGATTAATTGATTAAAAAGTGGATTTAATGAAGAAAATCGATTGTGCAAAACCTGGCTTGGATCGCCCCCAGGCGATGGTGACCATTGCCCCAGGTGATGGCAGCCAGGAGCAACATCGCCATGCACATCGACAGAGGCGACGCCGAGTCTCGCGCGCAGGGGAGTTCGCCCGAGGCGATGGCATGATCACCTGAGGCGATGCGTTGAACGCCTGAGGCGATGTGGACTTCGCCTGAAGCGATGGAAGATCTTGAGTTGCTGAGGCTACGACATTGGATTTTGGTCTAGATCGCCTGAGGCGATCGGGACATCCTGCCTGAGGCGATGCGTGATTTGTGCTGACCGTTGGGCGGCGCCGATGGTGATCGCCTGAGGCGATGGCTGAGGCGATCGACGAGTGATTTCAGCATTTTGTGTAGCAACGGCTAGTAGGAGCCTAGGGGGCCCCCTACACTATAAATATTGATGCGTTGGAGCATTTTGAAGAGAAGAAACAAGCCTACAAACTTCTACAAAGCTTTGATCATTCAAATTCATATAGCTTTGCAATCTCCATACATTGTTGTTGTATTGGAGCTTGTAATTCTTTTCTTTTGATAGAGTCTTGTTTTCTTCGTGTTGGTACACTGTGAAGGTGTTTGTTAAGTTATTTAAAGGTCCTCCAACACCAAACAAGTTGGAAATTGTAAAGTCATCAACAAGTATAGTTGGTGCATGTGTTGTGGCTATCCTAGGAGCCCTTAAGGCCAAGAAGACTCTTGAAGAGTGTTGGTAGCTCGTGAAGAGTATTGTGCTGGTGAAGATCTTTGTGAACTCGGGAGAGCTGTATTTGTGGCTAGCTTAGAGCCCTCAAGGCCAAGATCATTTGTTCTAGTGGAACCTCGGTTGGAGGTTATCTAACCGGGAAGAGGAGACGTAGGCGATTAATCGCCGAACTTCTATAACAAATATCCTTGTCATTTACCGCATTATTACATTACGCATTTTTATTTATTTATTTACTTCTTTCATTTCTTTTATTTATCGATTGACTTAAGCCTTCCGCAAGCGCAAACTCTTTTATTTTGCAAACAAACTTCTATTTTAAAAGTTAAGTAGCCAAGGAATCTCATTCACCCCCCCCCCCCCCCCCCCTCTTCGATTCCAACAAGTGGTATCAGAGCCATTTGATTTTTGTTTTTAAATCAAATTCTTTTATGGCTAATCTAGCAAATGAGTTTGCTCAAGGTCAATCGACAAATCACCATCCGCTTTTCACGGGTGATAACTAAGGGTATTGGAAAAATAGAATTTCTCTATATATCATCCATCCGTAGATTATGATCTATGGAAAATTATTGTGAAAGGTCCACACATTCCTTTAAAGGAAGTTGGGGAATAAGTATCCAATCCGTAGATTATGATCAAGAATTTTCAACAAACATAACAACAAGCCAAAGGCTTCCGGTGCTACCAAACATGAATCCAAACACGAGGTAACTTGTTATAATTGTCAAGAAAGAGGTCATTATGCTAACAAATGTCCTAGGAAGAAGAATGAAGACAAAGGCAAGAAGAAGGCCCTTATAGCCACATGGAGTGATAGTGACTCCGATGAAGAAGAACAAATCTTTGTCTCATGGCCAAAGATGACATAGATGAGAGAGAAGAGATGAAGCGACGATGGTATACCTTCGTTTGATGAATTACTAGATTCTTATCATGAGCTCATTGATGTTCTTGCCAAAACCAAGATGAGTAACAAATTACTCAAACTTGAGATTGCCAAGAAAGATTAAGAAAATAATTTATTGAAAAATGAATTAAATTCTTTAAAATATCTTTTTGCAAATTTAGTGAGAGTAGTCTAAAGATGAATGAATTGCTTGGCTTGCAACGTTGTAGCTTTGATAAAGACGGGTTAGGCTTCTCAAGCAATTAAAAACATTTTCACACAGCTTGTTGAAGCCAAGCATGATTCTCCTACTTGTAACTATTGTTGTACAAATGGTCATACCAAGAATAAATGTAGTTTTGCTAGAATCCAATACCAACCTAACAAGAGGTGGAAATGGATTCCAAAGGTGCCAAAGGAAGCTAACCCTCAAGGACCCAAAATCAATGGGTACCAAAGATCCTCCTATTGCTAATTTGTTTTGTAGGGACAACAATGGGATGGAGGATGAGGCACAAAGCAACTCAAAGGATGAGTTTATCTTATTCACACTATAGAAGAGGCGCGAGGTATAGGACCAATGACAAGAACGCACTCTTGTCATCGAAGGTAAATTTATTTTATGCATTTTAAAAGAGCAATTCAAAGTTTAATTGGCACAAATTAATTATGAAGCTCAATATTCATTGGTAGTAAAATGCATAACCCCTTAGCATATGCACATATAAATTATTTTGTTGCATGATTTTTGCTTATCTCTTTATGGTATATATCTTGAAGTGCCTAAAATTCAAATTTGAATATGCTATGTGAAATTATGTGATTAAGCATGCTATTAGTGATTGGATACTAAATCTTTGCTATCATGACCTTAATAATGTTTATATCATATGATGCCTTAAAAATTCTAATGATTTTTGGGCATAGGTGCATGACTCTTGGTAGAACATATGCACACTTTGCAATGTTTAGAATTCATTGATTGATTGCCTTAAACGCATGTTTGTTTTCCTCTAAATGATTGAATCTAACGCTTGTTATAGCTATGAGGAACATGTGTAAATTGTTAAAATTTGGATATGTGTCAACATATTTATGCTATGATTATTTAAATTTTGTACTTTTTGATTATCACAAAAGGGGGAGAATTTTGTGATAAACTTGAAGCTTAACTCATGCATAGTTTGAGGGGGAGAGCTTATGTATGCATAGTTTGAGGGGGAGAGTTATTTGCTTTATGCTTTACTTGGTAATCTTGTATGTGCTATGCAATTGTTAAGGGGTAGTCATGTTTACTCACATTTCATGCATATTACATATTCAAGTTTATCAAGTTTGTGATCATCAAAAAGGGGGAGATTGTTGAGCCTTAAAGCATGGTTGTGTTTAATGCTTTAATTTTCTCCGGTTTATTTTTGAGTTTTGATGATCAACAAAACTTGTGTTTGTTATACAACTATGTGTACTTAGTGTGCGGATTAATTGATTAAAAAGTGGATTTATGAAGAAAATCGTTGTGCAAAACCTGGCTTGGATCGCCCCAGGCGATGGCAGCCAGGAGCAACGTCGCCACGCACATCGACAGAGGCGACGCCGAGGCTCGCGCGCAGGGGGAGTTCGCCCGAGGCGATGGCATGATCGCCTGAGGCGATGCGTTGAACGCCTGAGGCGACGTGGACTTCGCCTGAAGCGATGGAAGATTTGAGCTGCTGAGCTACGCATTGATTTTGTCTAGACGGAGGCGATGGGGTTTTGGTCGCTGAGGCGATCGGGACCTTTGAGGCGATGCGTGATTTGTGCTGACCTTTGGGGCGCGGCGATGGCTGAGGCGATCGACGAGTGATTTCAGCCTTTTTGTAGCAACGGCTAGTAGGAGCCTAGGAGGCCTCCTACACTATAAATATTGATGCTTTGGAGCATTTTGAAGAGAAGAAACAAAGCCTACAAACTTCTACAAAGCTTTGATCATTCAAATTTCATATAGCTTTGCATCTCCATACATTGTTGTTGTATTGGAGCTTGTAATTCTTTTCTTTTGATAGAGTCTTGTTTTCTTCGTGTTGGTACACCCGTGAAGGTGTTTGTTAAGTTATTGTAAAGGTCCCTCCAACACCAAAGCAAGTTGGAAATTGTAAAGTCATCAACAAGTATAGTTGGTGCATGTGTTGTGCGTATCCTTGGAGCCCTTAAGGCCAAGAAGACTCTTGAAGAGTGTTGGTAGCTCGTGAAGAGTTTTGTGTACTCGTGAAGAGTATTGTGCTCGTGAAGAGCTTTTATGAACTCGGGAAGAGCTGTAATCATCATGATTTTTCTAAACTTATGAGGATCATGAAGAAGACCAACAAGCTTCAGATGTACGATGATTTACAATTGGAGCAATGAAAAAAGCCATGGATATGATTGGTCTTCGAAGTAGGAATCATCAGATTATCCATAGGGTAACAACATGTGAATTTGCGATCCCAATGGAATTCACGGGAAACCAAATTGAGATGCAGTTAATCCCCTACAAAGAAATCCGGAGATTAAGAACAAGGTCAAAAGAGAAGATTGCTAACACGCTCTCATGGATTCATATTGGAGCCATTAGAGTAATCATCAAGGTAACTTTCAAGGAGAAATTGATTCGCCCCCTCAACCTGGCGATCTTTGACAAGAGAATCCCGAACCTCAAAGATTCTTGTTTGGGAGCAGTAGCAGGAATCTGTATGCAGGAAAGATGGCCTTCAGATCTATCCGAGGATTGCATACATTTAGGAGATCGAGACTTCAACAAAGTTCTCACTCTTCATCAAGATTTTAAAAGAGAAGATTTGATGAAAGAAGGGAACATGCCTTACTCGATCACCTACAAGGTGTCATACGCACTCTCGAATCTCATCATTCCGAGGTATTCTTGAGAAAGGAATTCATCGAAGTCCTCAGAATCTTCGAAGATTTCGCTAAAGCAGTATTGCCGGACATCATTGATACTCTTATCCGACATAGGAGAGATCGACATGAGGATACAAGATCAACCTGTCTGAACAGAATTAGGAGCCTTATGATCGAGCCAAGAAGGATGTCTTTCCAACAGGATAGGTTAAATTCATCAACCCCTGGCGAAAAAACAAAGGCAGTCTCGAGCCGAATTCAGAAAATTCCTGATGTATTCAAACAACAACAGGAAAGCTGAAGCCCAGAAGGCTAGAGAGAAGTGCATATAATTTTGAACATTACCGAAAGGAGAATATCTTCCCTTGTGATGTCTTCTACTATTTGCAACAACTTGAATGTGACTAGAAATAGACACATCATTGTGTTTAATTGTTTAAGATTTGGTATGTTTTGATGGATAATTTGATCATATGCTACCTAATCGTATATTTGTGTAATTGTAGTGGAATCGAAGAAATCGAGCTAACTAATGGCGAATAAAGGTCAGAAAAGCTTTGGAGCTATAAGGAACTCAATGTAGATCAAGAAAAGGCTAAAA
>CAJQUN010002555.1:0-25249 GCA_907163345.1 Haberlea rhodopensis | reverse complement strand
AAAAGTGCAATTGAAAAAACATTTTCTCAAGGCTGGTTAATCAATAAGACAATAACTAAAGTTTTCAATCTATATCTTAAAGGCTAGTTAATCAATAAAAGTCTTTACTTTTGTGTACAGGCAAAGTGGTACACCCAGACAAAACATCATTAAGTTTCCTGTCTTTCATTGGACACATCGACAAGCGACTTGAGTTAGACTCCAAAATCGAACATGGAGATGCAAGATACAAAGCTGTTCTTTCTGTAATGGCGTCTAAGGCATCTTACGAGAACAAAAGTTATACTCAGGCCATCGTAGAGAACCATTGGAAGGTACCATCCAATTGATTTTGAGCTTTCGGTTCCATCTAATACATATAATTTATACAAAACAGAAGCTATATGTAAATTGGCCAAATTAACCGAACCCAAAACATACATTGCGAAATCTTATATTTGATTTATATGTTATGTTGAAATAAAATAACAATCTAAACTAATCAATATTTATTTACTACTTTGCCTAGTAGTTTTCTCATTTGAAAAGGGAAAGCTAGCCGAGGTTGCATGTGGATAGAAAGGAGATGATAGTTTACGGCTGGAAGATGATTTATTAATTACTACATACAATCCATATTATTTAAAAAATATCGACACATTTCGTTCTTCATAGTATGATATAAAGATATTAGATCTTTTAGTGGCGAAAGGAAAAAAAGTGGGGGTAAAATTTAATAAATGGTCCCGTAGTAGAATGCCATACCACTTTATGACTTATAAAATATAAGTCTCATGGAAATAGTTTTTATTCAAAAATAGTCTCAAACTTTTGTTTTTAATCAAGACTAGTCTCAAACTTTTATTTTTAAACAATACTAATATCAAACTTTTGTTTTTTAATCCAAAGTGGTAATAGAACTCCCTATTGAATTATGAGACTATTGCTGTTAAACCAATTTCGGTGGCACTAATTTATTAAAAATATTTATGTAAGACTATTTTTGATTAAAGAAATTTATGTCTGATTATATGTGATTAGCAAACGATTGAGATCAGAATTGAAAAAAAAACTTCTATTCCATAGGTTCAATTTGTAAATTTACCCAAAAAACGGAGATGAGATCCAGTAAACTATATATAAATTTAAAAGAAAAAAATTACGTAACAATAAATTTATATTAACAAATTAAGTTAGGATACTAATTATTTTGGTGATTTTATCAATTTGTTTATTTATGATATGAATAGTAACAGATCAATAATATTTTTTTCAAAAATATTATTTGTTAAGTGCTAAATTATTCGTTACGGAGTTTTATATATAAATTTTGTTTGGTTATTGATCAATTAAATAATCAAGAATAAGTGGGTCATAAACTGTAAAATTTATTTACCGAATTCATCTTCATTTTTTAAGATGTGCAGATGGCTTTCTTGGGATTCTACGACTTCTGGCATGGTACATGATTTTCAGCCTCAAATCTTTTCTAAAATAACATGAATTATTTGTAATTCTTAGTTTAACTTACAACTAGGAAATGACAGATTATCAAGAAAAAGCCACAACACAAGCATTTGTCCTAGAAGACAAGAAAGACCTCATCGTCATAGCTTTCAGAGGAACAGAACCTTCGACTCAGATGCGTGGTCCACCGACCTCGATATCTCGTGGTACGAGCTTCGGGCTGCCGGAAAAATCCATGCGGTTCATCATGAAAGCACTAGGACTGCAGAAATCTCTTGGCTGGCCCAAAGAACAGCCACCAAACAAGCCGGAGACTGCCTACTATGCCCTCCGAAAACTGCTGAAACAGCGGCTGCAGAATAATGATAAAGCCAATTCATACTCACAGGCCACAGCTTGGGTGGCGCGTTGGCTGCGTGTTTCCTGCGATCTTGGCTCTGCACGAGGAGTCATTTTTGCTCGAAAGACTGGAGGGTGTTTACACATTTGGGCAGCAAGAGGTTGGTGATGAAAAATTCGGAGATTTCATGAAAAGAACTATAGAAAAATACAGCATCAATTATTACAGATTCGTGTACAGTTATGATGTGATTCCGAGATTGCCTTACGATGATTCAACCCTCATGTTCAAACACTTTGGGACATGCATCTACTATAACAGCTTCTATGAAGCAAAGGTAAGATTCTACCTCTTGCTTAGAACCATTCATACCAGTGTGCAGCCACGAATTTCGTATGGGGATTTCAAAAAATTGAAAATTGAAAATTGTAAGTCATATTTTTGAATATACAATAGATAAAAAAGTAATTTTAAGAAAATTTAAAATAGAGAGGGCTGTTGCCCTTACCAACTCCTCTCATTCCGCAAATGATGCATGCCATTTCATCCTTGGTGAAAGGGTCCAATTGTTCCAATCAAATATGACTCTTACTTTCATATTGGAGCCGAAGCATTTTTATTCGATTCAAAAATAATTAAAATTGGGTCTTGGACCCCGTGCATAGTTTAGAGCTTTCTGTACCGGGTTTGTCGATTGAAAAAGAGCTAATTAGTTCAAACCCCTTTCATTAGTTTAAGTTTTATTGATTAAAAGGTCGCATAGTATGGTTTGAGTCTAATAAATTGTTTTACTGATGGAATGCACATACGGGCACATATAAATTGGGTGGGGCTATAACCCTACACACATTTTAACAAAAAAAAATATTGTTAAATTTGGAAAATTTTATGTTTAGCCCAACCATCTAAATCGATATAATCCGTTAATACTACACTTATGTCGATTAGCCCAGTGTAAATTACATCCTGGCTTCGCCCCTTCACATACGTATGATGTACTTATATGTTTTAATTTTTTTTCATATATTTTGTGCAGATTGTTCCAGAAGAGCCCGACAAGAAACTACTTCTCTTTACTATGGTTAATACCCAAAATTGGAAATGCATTGTGGGAGCTGATCAGAAGCTTCTCTATTTCATACACAAGGGGGGCAGAGTATACAGAAGGGGACTTCTTCGTTTTTTCGGGTGATAGGGCTTTTTACTGCAGGGATTCCAGCACATGTCCTCAGGATTATGTAAATGCAACTAGATTGGGATCATCCCACGTATTTCTCCCAATTCTTAGCTAACCATCTGAAAATCTTTAAGATTCAGTGAATAACTACTAACTAATGGCCATTTAATTTCAGTTTCATTAATGAATTGTGTATCACCACCATTGATTTCGATATCAAGATGTAATGTTTTTCCTCTTCTGTTTTTGTGTGAGTATTGAAGTTGAAGCGTGGAATCCTTCTAATGAAATTTCTTAATCTTATAACTGTATTTGTTAACTTTCAAATGATGATTTCAAGGTTAATATTGAGACATACGAAAGACATGTGTTGACGTAGTCTCATTATGTTTAGAAAATGCGATTTTTTTTTTTGTAAATGACACATCGTCTCTGTGTAAAAACACTATATGATCATTGTTACCTCTCCTTTTGGTTCGCATTGATAACAAATGAATTTATAGGGGAAGGTATGTGCTGTGCTGTTTCGCGAAGTCGCAGTTTAGGCCGGAGTCCGGGAGGATCCTCTCTGGTTTTTTGGATCTCCTCCGATCAATATTGGTCTTTTCTTTTTTTTTTTAGAGGAGGGCTCTGGGGATCCTCTCTTGTTAACTTACTCTCCCTTTTATAGGGGGAGGGATGCCAATGGTTCCGGTCTGCCGGGGATTCTGGGGACAATGTCTGAAACTGAGGGGGGGACCACAGATGGGGGACCATCTGCATCTGCTACCTACTTCGTACGATCCCTTTGCTCTGGTGATTCTCTGCATCCGGGAATATGCTTTTCTTACCCACAGTGCTTGAACACCCTTTGATTGGTTAGCAGGCCTAGCTTTTGCTTTAATAGGTGTCCGATTCCTGCAACCCTAGTCTCGGATACAGGACCACCCTAGGTGGCCCCAGCTCGCCTATCCTGTGTCCCATGACTGCCCGTCCTGACCTATTGAGGAAAACGCGCCTCAGCCCGGCTATCTTGCTGAATATAGCCCGTCCTGATCTGCCGAGGAGACCGTGCCTCAGCTTGGGCGGCATGCCCCATGGCGGACCTCCCCGACCTCTTGATGTACTTCCTAGCCGCCCCGGCTCGGAAACGATAGTGGCAGCTAGACAGAGGTGATCGTGCCCGTAATAAAATCGGGTCGGGCGGAGAGCTCGACGAGGACAGCCCGGGATAGGCAGTGACGACTTCCTTGTTGACTAATGGGCTCCCCACTGACCGGGCCCAAATAAAGTTCGGACCCTCAAGACCTACTGGGCCTCCAGAACTAGGGATATCATCAGTATCCCCCTCTAGTCGAGCTAGTGTAGCGCTGCCTCGACTAATGGGCTTGTGGCGAACTTTATTGGTTCCTGACCCCTGGTCCTTTGATTGGACAACTCCTGGTCTCGGGGGTGACAGCTGTCCCGTACCAAACCCTAGCAGGTTGTCAGGCCACGTGCCCTTATCTGGCGCTCCGACCGTTCAGCTCCCTTCATCTGCATCGTTGGTTTGGGCCAGGCTTTCCTCGGCCCACGAGCACAATCTTCTATAAATTGAGGCTCTCGAGTCATTTTCCTCCATTTGCGCTCTAGGTCGGATCAATCGCCTCTCCCAAAAACCCTGTAAGTCAGCTCAGCTCCCTTTCTGTTAATGTCGCACTCCACTTCTTCCACTTCTGGTGCCCTCTTTCGAGGGGGGGACGAGGAGGCCGAGGGGTCTGATCTACCCAGTCCCTCGGGTCGGAGGTCGGATGCTCCAGAGGGAGACATTCCCGAGGTGGCGCCCTCCGACAAGTCCCTCCTAGGGTATTTGACCCTTCTCTCCCCACCTTTGAGGTTATCGACCCGAGGAGCCTGGCTCAGGCTGGACTTCCTTGGTACGAGACTCGACTCGTGTGTTTCCCCTGAGGCCGAGCACCTTCTCCGTACTTGGTTTATCCCGCCGGATCACGACGTCCGGGTCCCTAGGGCTGGTGAGCGTCCGCCCTCCCCCCGCCCGAGTACTTTCCCTTCTTCCTCGAGCAGCTTAAAAGCGGACTTCGCTTTCCTATCCCCCTTCCTTTCCAGGAGTTCTCCCACTATCATTGTGTCTCTCTGAGCCAGCTTACCCCCAATTCCTACCAGAGCCTAGTATCTGTCATTACCTTTTCCGATCCTTGGGTCTGCCTTTCTCCCCTACCTTCTTAATTATTTTTTTCAAGTTAAGAAAACCCCATCTCCCGGGGCGTTTTACTTTGGTGCCCGGACCTTTTATAAATTTCTAAACAACATCCCGAGCTCCCGTAAGGGATGGGAAACAAAGCTACTTTTTTGTCAAACCACCTCGACGCTGGGCTTGCCCAATGGCCTGGCGAGATACCCTACCTACCCCCCGACCTCTGCCCAAAAAATATAAAGATGACGTGTTCTTCCAAACGGTTATCTCAACCCTTGGGGTCGGCGTTTTGATTCAGCTGCCCTGATCAGGGAGGACGTACTCAGGCGTTTTGGGCTGAGCTCCTATCCAGACGTCCCTGGTGGTACGTTCTTCCTACCCGGCCCGCTTATGATATTAAATATATACATTTATATTATTTTTTTTTCTGAGCTGAATCCTTTGTCTTGTAGATAACATGTCTCTTCAGCAGCTGCTATCTACCATGGCGTCTCAGAAAAAAGCGGGAAAAGGGGGCGGCCGGGGCGGGCCCTTCGAGCCAACCCCCAGTGCGCCCGTTGCTCCCCCAAACCCTCCGTTTCCAGTGGCCAGCCCTCCTCGCGCCGAAGAGGTTGGGTTGGAGACAGGCCTGAGGAAAAGAAAAAGGGACGGAGGCGCAGCTAGGATCCCGACTCGGGAAGAGGTGGCTACCTCCCCGGTTATTCATGAGATCGACACCCCACCTGCTTCCCCCCCAAGTCATCTATCCGTTGCTCCCGCTGACCCGGTTCACCAGGGGTACCAGTGGGCTATACCCGAGAAGTCAGCCTTATCAACTCTGCCCCCTCAGGTCTGTCGGCCCGGATTGTCGAGTGCCTGACCTCCTCCGCTGATCAGCAAGTCTTATCCGAGCTGAGGTGGAAACCCCTAGCAGAGGAAGGCGTATCCCGGGCCCTATCAGTAAGTATTATTTTTTATTTATTTTTTTACTGAGTCCCTCTTCCCCTTTTCTCTCCAGGGCCTAGTGATTATGTGCGAGAGCCTTCGTCGGGGTGCCAGTTATGGTCAATCAGCCAGAGACGCGAAGAAAGCAGCGCGGGAGGCCAAGTCAGAAGCTGAGAATGCTACAGCTAAGTCCGAGGCGGACGCTGCCGAACTGGAGTCTTACAGGGCCTTGATGACCCGACTTCGAGCGGATGCCGAACAGCTCCGTGTTGCTCTGGCCGGGGAAGGAGCGAGAACTTTCCCATGTCGGGGCCGAGCTTGAAAAGGTTAAATCCGAGTTGGAGTCCTATGTAGCAGGTGAATCAGCCCGACGCGAAGCCTTCATCAAGTCGGAGGAGTTTACGCGCATGCTGGCCTCCAAGGCTTTTAAGTTTCTGGACCTCGGCTTCGAGGGGTGCAAGGGCCAGTTCAAAGCCCAGGGCTTCCCGCCTAGTGACCAGTAAGCAACGAACTGTCACCAATTTAGCTACCGGAGCAAAAGTCTTGTGAAAGTCAATCCCTTCAACTTGAGTGAAACCCTTATCAGTGTCAAATCCAGAATATTTAGTGACACTTGCATGCATATTTCTTGACCTTAAATGGAAGTTATACAATTTTAGTTCTAATTTAATGATCTAAATTAATGTATTATAAACTATTAGCTAGCTCCATGTTACACAACCAAATAATATAAGTATATAGTATTGATCTCTCTGTGTGGTGTACATATAACGAGTTTATCGATGAGATGAAGGGTTTTAAAAAATAAATTTTGATATATTAAAATAATACATAATAGGAGATGTATGTGTGTATAAATACACTAGTTCCTTGGCACCGCCCAAGGTGTTTGTGCCAGGGATCACCTTATTGGTACACATAAATAAGATAATGAAAAAGTGACACATAAACCTCAAACAACACCTGAATTAAGCAGGAATATTGTAACTAAACGCAGACCGTTATGCTGTCCACAAACAGTCACTTGAGCCGACGCTAATCTGGAATGAAATTTGAAAGAAATAAACATAGAGTACAACCTAACAACAAAAATTCTGGTAAAGTTCCTAACTAAATAATCAAAATCTCCAATCCTTAGACAGATCTCTAAGAACAAAGAAAAAAAACTGTACAGCCTAAACTTTGAGAACAAAATTAAGTTTCATGAATATTTATATTGTGTACATAAATGATGAGTAATAGATCACGAGAGTGACCGATCGATCGCTAGAAGGAAAATGTTAATAAATGCTATATTTTGTGAAATTTGATATTGAAGCCTATAATGACATTAGATTGTTTGTATTCATGTAGCATCATCACAGGGGACAGGACAGAGAGACATTTAATCATTGACGCCTGAACTTATATATTTTGTGTCGCACGACAGGTACATGTAGACGTACGAATATTGAGTTATGATTATGTGATGTGTCTTCTACATGTTGAGATTGCAATATATGATTGTTGGAATCATATTGGTATACATTCATGTTGTGAGACATATAGTTGATGCCATGAGAATTATGCTATTGTTGAGCATATGTTTGGCATGGGAGGTACGTTCTTGTTGAGCATATACTATGACTGTTATAACGTGTGAGGATGACAATATGATATGTGTTGCTAATATGGGACGTGAATGTTGAATGTTGAGCCACTGACATATTGAGCTGAGAGATATATCATATATGTTCTGTTATAACAGGATGATGAATGAGACATGTCATGACATATTTGCATATTGTGATGCATGATACATAACAATCACAGTAGAGAGATTTACGATGACTATTTATCCTATGATGTTTCTTTATTGATATAGAACTGAGATGGTTGTCTATCAACTCATGTTGTGTGATTGTTTCTATAGGGACTCATAGACGTGGGGAGAACGAGATTGTGAGTCGACTTCTGCTGTGAACTGAAACACTGATTAAGACTTGAACATATTAACTTTTTCATTGTACATGTGATGTATATTATGTCAAAATGTTGTAAATGTTGTAAATGCTGTAATAACTGATATAGTAAAAATCTTAATCAGTGTGTATTAGTACTTAATCTCTACTCGTAAATGTATAATGATTTGATACATAAAGGATTAAGTAGCGAAGATCACCACAAAAAGAAAATTAAATATAATATAAAAAATAGAACAATCACTATACTATTGTTCCTTTTAATTAGAGCTGTCAAAACGGGCTAGCCCGACCAAAACGGTTGCTCCTAACAACCCGTGGCCCAAACGAGCTGACCCGTTTGGGCCCGCCTCCATGCGGGTTGGGTAAACCCCAACCCCACCCACCCGAGGCGGGCTGCATGTTGGGGTGGTTGGCCCGCCTAAAAATTAAAAAAAATATATAAAAATGAAATACAAAAACTCAAATGATTTTTCAAAGAGATAAAGAGTGTGATTCAGCTGTTGATGGAGCCTTTTGCTCCAGAAGTGGATTAATTCATTTTAGTTTTGCAATTGTACAAATGAATGTTTATGAAGGGAGATTTGTGCATTTCAAAAGAAGCCAATCCAATTTATTCTTTTATTATTGTTTGGAATCTTTACGTCTAAATGGTGTCCTTTGCCATATTAAATTTATATATAATCTTATAGAATATTAAAATGAATATATATTTTTTCGAGGACTTGCATGTCATCTATGCAACCATATATAAGCTTTTTGATTAATTTATGTCACACATGCATGTGTGTTGACATAATGTTTACTGGATATTTCAAAGCTATGCTTTTGCTCCAGCAATCACTTATGCTTGAATTCAACCGACAGAAATTTAAAACATTAAGCAGAGTATTTATTAAAACAAAACCTTATTTACCCCGTGCACAACGTTTGGCAATCCCTAATCTTTTGTCAAGATAAGCCAACGTGTGCTTTCGATAGCAGATTCAGCTACAATTTTGCCATTGTTAAACCATTGCGACTTGTGCTACAGTTAAAAAATAATTTTTTATAAAAATATAACAATGATAACGATAAAAAAAAATATAAATTGTTTAAAAATTAAAAACGCCATAAAAAGTTACAAAATATTTGCCATAAACTTTACTTCTTAGGTATCGAACATTATTATGACTAGGCGCCGACGCACACACGTTGCATGTGTAACGTAATATATGAATATTATGCGTTGACATAATATCAATAATTGATCAATAAGGGCTCTATTACCAGCATGAAAATACTGAAAATGCAAAGAAAATATTACAAACAAATAAAAAACTCACAACCAATTAAAAAAGAAAATTTATTTGGACGATCTTCCAATATTATCATTCTCATTGCTATTAATAAAACAAATAGAGTGTATTTTTGGTATAACACAATGATCATACCAAAGTGGTTACTCTAAGGTGCTTACACATTATAATATAGTATAGATAATAATGACAATTTTTTTATATAAAAAGGGGGCCAGACCGCAAACCAGTGGGTTGGCCAGCCAAAACCCACGGCCCGATTGGCAGCCCGTATATGGCCACCTTTTGGTGGGCCAAAAATGCTGACACAACCCGCTATTTGAAGAAATTGGGTTGTTCAAGACCGCGGACCTGACCCATTTTGACAGCTCTACTTTTAATAGGACTCATAGTCACTTATTATTATTATTATTATAGTAAATTTGCTCCGTCCGCGTTTTCCTCTCGGCCGACGATTATAGATCTGGTGGTGAGTCTGTGGTTCCGAAGGGTGTGGGGCGAGGTTTGTAAGGGCAAAGGTTCGACCGTCTATTTAGAGGAGTATCGATGATTTCCCTCGGTTTATGGCTGATACGCGAGATGGACTCGGCTTCCGTTCCTGATTCGAGGCGAGAAATCAATGATTTGAGCGTGACTTTCGGCGTTGAAGGGACGCGTCAGAGTGAGATATAGGGTTCGATTGGGTTTGCATAATCAAATTAGGGTAGGGAGGAGAAACGATCGTTGATGGGGAAGAAGGAGATAGACACTTATTTGGACGAAATTCCTTCAAAAGCTGCCTTCCAAAAAATAGAGACCAAGCAAAATTAAAAAATAAATTTAAACGTAATATAAAAAATTGAACAAGCACTGTGCTCCTGTTCCTCTTAATACTGACTCTTAGTCAATTATTATATATGGTAAATTTGCTCCGTCCGGGTTTTCCTCTAGGTCGACGATTATAGATCCGGTGAGCCCGTGGTTTGAAGGGTTGTCGGCGAGGTTTGTAAGGGCAAATGTTCGACCGTTTATTTAGGAGTACCGATGGTTTCCCTCGGTTTATGGCTGATACGTGAGATGGGCTCGACTTCCATTCCTGATTCGAGGCGAGAAATCAATTATTTGAGCTGCTTTTGGCTTTGGAGGGACGCGTCAGAGTGAGATATAGGGTTCGATTGGGTTTGCATAATCAAATTAGGGGAGGGAAAAAGGGGGAGAAACGATCGTTGATGGGGAAGAAGGAGATAGACGCTTATTTTGAACGAAATTCCTTCAGAAGTTGCATTCCAAAAATAGAGACCAAGCAAAATTAAAAAAGAAATTAATATAATATAAAAAATTAAACAAGCATTGTACTACTGTTCCTCTTAATAGTGACTCTTAATCACTTATTATATCTGGTAAATATATGTATGTGTACCGTGAAATTATAGCACATTTAGTATTGCGCATGAAAGAAAAATTAAGCCTTTTCATGATTATATTAACAAGAGGTATCAATTCATATCTCTTGTGATCATCGGTTTTCCAATATAGAAGTCAAATATATTCGCCAGTCGCCACTAAAGAAGCTGATATATACAGATATCACTTTTTCCAGGAATAAATTAAAGCAAAATTCGAGTGATTAATTTGCCATGTTCAGATTCTTTCTGAATGATAAGAAGGAATCCATTAAAGAAAAAATGCCCTTTCCATTTTATATTTTGGTGTTCTCATATCCCTTTCTCACGTATAAATGCATCACAACCAGGAAATAGTCGAATCAAACAAGCAAAAACTAATTGTTCGAATCAAACACACGTGCAAATTTTAATGGCGATAGCAGGAGACAGGTCTCGCAGTGCACCTAGCGCCGGGAAACAGCAGATTACGGTGGAGGAATTCAAGAATTGGCTGATGAAGTTTGACTCGGATAAAGATGGGCGGATAAGCCAGCAGGAGCTCAGAAAGGCAATTCGGAGCCGTGGCGGGTGGTTCTGCACGTGGAAGAGTGGCCGCGGAATCGGCGAGGCTGATTTTGATCAGAGTGGTTATATTGATGAAGATGAAATCGATAATCTCTTGGATTTTGCTGAGAAGTCTATGGGATTTAAGTTCTATTATTGAAAATTTTATGGTTCGGAGTCATCAACCATACGCTACCGTTGGTCTTTGTTCCAGTTATATGTTGTGGGCATGCATGTAAAAATATATATATTAATATTAATAAATGTAGGTTTGCAGTCAAATTCACCTTTTAAAGCTATCGCATATGCAATAACATAATCAATAGATTTCACCATAACTAATATATCAAGCTGTGTGTAATTTGTGTTTTTATGTATGTTTAGCTGGCTGGCTAAGTTGAAGAAAATATTGAAAAATTGAGTGCTTTTTTATTTCGAATTGGAGATTTGAACAATGTCTTTTATGCTCTATAATTATGACAAAGAGCCATAAAACAAAAAAACTAACATTTGCAAGAACTATATTACCTTTTTCTCCTATGAGAGGAAGCTCTGCGGTTATACACATATCTAAAGAGGACTATTACAAGGGGGGCATTTGCTTCTTCTTGAAACTTCAGCTCATACTCATGGTTTGCAGTATCGGTATCGGAACGGCCGGAACGGCCGTTCCGGAACCGGAACGAGGCCCACCGTGACAAAGTTCCAGCTTGTAAAGGTGGTTGCACTAACGGCGTTTTACAACAAGAAATCGCCGATAAATCGGTAGTATCGCGGAGGTGGAACGGCAGTGTCGCGGTGGTGGAACGCCGTTTCTGTAAAAAAAATGGTTTTGAGCGTGTGGAAGAAGATAGATAGGAGAGAGATTGACTGATTTTTAAAAAATAATATAAATAATAAAAAATTTCAAAAATTGTTAAAAGAAAATATTATGAAATTAAGTATTTAAAGAAACGTGTATATTATACACGTTTGTTGTTTATTTTTTAATTTTTTGTACATATATATATTTTTTAAAGTATTTGATTGAATAATTTTTTAAAAAAAGATTAGAGTAAGCAATGTGCAAGTATTTTATATTATCTTTTAAATAGATTTTAAGAATAATTAAATGATTTGTGAAATGATTTAATTTGTGTAAGTAAAATTAAAAATATTTTGAGATTTGATGATAAATTTATGTTTTAATAAAGTGTACATAAGATAGAGTAATTTTAATATATATTGAGGATAAATTTATGTTTTATTAAAGTGTATATAAGATTTAGAAAAAAAATTATTTGTTATTTTCTTAAAAACAATTTTGTAAATATTATTTATGAATTAAAGAAGATGAAAAATTTTTTTCAAAATATTCAATTTTTTGGAATTTTGTAATATTATTTTTAAAAATCCGCACCGTGACCGTTCCGTGAAATGTAATTGGAACTGGAACGGTGACCTCCGTTCCGGGCACCGTTCCCGCGACGGCGAACCATGCTCATACTTCTCAGCTTTCATCTTAGAATTCTCGATTTCATTATCTTGTAGATAACTCTTTCATCTCCACGAGCTTCGTTTCTAGATTTCGAATCTCTTCTTCAGGATGACCACTCTTCAGCATGACCACGCTTGATCTTGGCATCCAAATACCTTCTCGTATCCACCGCATCTTCCGAGTCGAAAGACATACTCACAAGCCGACACAACTGAGACCGTAAAAATCCAAACTTTAAGCCAAGAAGTTCGAAAGACCTCAGAGATTTTTCCCAGATGTCAAATTCATTTCTAGGGGTTGTAAGATTACACCCTCTTATAGCATCGACTGTATTGACTGCCTCAAAAATCATGCCAGAAACTAACTTACAGGACAACCCCGGTAGGAGTCGCTCATGAAGAAAAGTGTTCTTGCTGCAGCATAGTTGGTAGTATTTTTGACGAATGTGTTCGGGGAGCTCAAGGTCGACGCATACTCCATGGATCACAATGTGAAACTCCTCGAAGCTTTTAACATCCTTAAAATGGTAAGCGGATCCAGAGAATTTAGGACATTCTAATACCTCGGAAGCAACCTCTTCACTATCATTTGCAGAATGCTCCTCTGGTTGTCCAAGTCGAGGCACTGGATTTTCCTTCTGTTTCTTCTTCTGCACAACCTTTAAGGGAAGAGATTTCGGGCGTCGTTTTTTCTTGCTTAGGGCATCGATAGGTCCCTCTGTTTCGTAGTTTCATGTCATACCGGTTTTTGAAGAAGCATAAACATCAAGTAAACATAAAGGAAATCAACTTCAAAATCTCAATCCAAAAGAAATAAAAATTGTCTGACCCGAATCGCTTTGCTTTGTTTGAGAATCCAAAATTAGTAGACTAAGGGCACCATCTACTTTGTGATGATCACCACTTGCAACCACCTTACCACAACATGATACCACAACATAATACATTGAATTGGGTAATCAAACTATCCTTAAATACATCATTGCTTACATAATATTAAGTTGATGTCATTGATTACATAATATTAAGTTGATGTCATTGATTACATAATATTAATTTGATGTCATTGATTACATAATATTAACTTGATGCCATTGCTTACATATTTCTTGAAAAACTTCTATAAATACCAAGCTAGATTCATTAGTAGAAACACAAAAAGTTTAAAGGAAATACTCTCAAAATATCAAATATTCTAGCAAGAAAAGAAGTTGATTTTTGAAGGTTGTAGATCCATACTCTTTCAAGTTTAAAGAATCATCGTAAACAATCAGGTAAGTGGGCTTTTGTTATATTATCCTTTCGTTTTGATAACATATGAATGCTTATGAAAAATACAGTCGAATATGTGAACTATTTTAAAAACTATGATGTCATGAAATTCTGAATATCGGGAGATAAGTGCTATGCGAAACAACGTGCTACGTACGTGTGAGCCACCTCTTGAACCAATGGGGCAAAGTGCTATACGTACGGGAGCCACCTCTTGAATTCGTAGGAGCCACCTATATAATCCTTATGTTATGTAGATCGATCTAATTTGATAAGTATATGATATGTGTTCTAATATGATGCTTTTAGTATGGCTCAACGGAGCAAAATTATGTTATATGTATCAGTTTATGTTTTGAAATCTGTTTTGAAATCTATATAAGTATATGTTTTTGGCATATTCGATTGGCCCCCCGCTTACAGAGTGTCAACCAGAACACTCACCCCCTTACATACCCTCCCCAGATAAAAGTGAGACAGATACCGAAGATGCAGAACAACATAACTTTTGGGGTTGGTGATCTACCGCAATTATTTCAAGATTCTACATAATTACGCTTCCGCTAAACTCTGTTAAGATTTAAGTTATGGTTTTATTTTCAGTTGTAAAACATTTATGTTTATGGAATAAATATACTGGTTGTATTAAATTCTGTACTATGTGGCTTGTTGATTTTCAATTGTATTTGGAATCAACGCCGGTGTTATCGATCCCGGTCTCGTGGCATGACATTTAAGTGGTATCAGAGCTAAACCAGGTTCCATAATCCCGTTGGGAAAGATTTCTGGTTGAAACAAATTAACCGGAATATGAATCTCGGATCCAATAGACCAACTGATTAAATCTAAAAAAATCAGTTTGGGGGATCAAAATAACAGTCTGAATTTAAAAAATAAATAAATAAATAAAATCTGAAATTGGCTACTGCATGTTCTATATCGCCACCGCCGCCGCCGCTCCTTACCTGAAAGTAGACCAATCACCATGACCGCCTGAACGAGACGAAGAATCGCCGATTACAACTCGCGCATAAAAAAAGACGTCTTTTTCCGATGCGCCGTCTCCGACCACCGATGGTCCAATCGGGCATATCACTGAAACCGGAACCAACTCTAGTACGAAAGCCCTGTACAATTTCCAAGTTCCAACTAATGGAAGATGTTCAATTGATCGATCGAAGCCGAGCATTGAAGAGCCCTAACCCTAGCTGGCGAAACTTCATTTGATAAATTGCTCGACCATTCGAACGCCAAATCTTAATTAATTTCGTGTTTATACTCGCCATGGTATGGGCAATAAAAGCCCTTTGTCATATCTTTCTCACAAACAAAGTAAAATACTCAATTTGAATCAAAGTTCACGCTATAAAACCCTTTAATTTCGAAAACTTTGAGCTCCGATTTCTCTCAAATTCGAACACCATTTTCAAATTAATTCTGGGTTTATGATAACTCATATAATGCTCATTAAAATCCCTTGACCAATTTTGAATTTCCAGATCCGGATTGACAGAATTTTGAATCACAATTTTTGCACCCATTAGCCTATAAAAAGCTTGAGATTTATCATTCAATTTCTCAATCACTTAAACATAATTTTGTACAGCAAAATTATGATAATTCATTTTCTGTTTTATATAAATTTTTGGTTAACAAGAATAATTAAACTTTTAGATATTAGTGTTATATGTTTTTTTGTCAAAACTTTCTTTTAGCGTATTCTCTCCACAACTTTATTTTTAAACTCATTTCTCATTGACAAATCTATATGATGACCATATAGTTTCGCTTGTAAGAATAACTTAGACTTTGCAATTTCTTCAATATTTTTAAACTATAAACGTTTTGCAAATCGACAATTTTTATCAACTTAATTTAGAGGAGTGCAATTTATAACTTCAATATTAGCGGTGTGTAACCTTTATTTCTTTTATATAATTATCATTACAAACTGAATATTTAATTCAAAATATTACATATCTGATCCACAATACAAAAAGAAATAAACATGATAAATAAAATTAAATTTCCAAACGACATCACCAACATACATGAAAACACAATAAACTGCAAAATAAAATACAAAATTAAAAACATTGGGGTTTCTTCAGACATGTCTTGAAGCTCGCCCTCGTCCAGATGAACCACCCTTGCTTCTAGCCAAACTTTAGACTAAAAAGTTCCGTCTCAGTAGTAATTACTGAAACCAAACACTAAAAGATAACAAAGAAGATTTTAGAGGTGTGATTTTCAACTCAGCATCAAGCCATTATTTATAATAAAAATTGAGGATTTGATTGATGAATGACTCGATGTGGGAGAATTACTTTTGGACTAAAATTACAAATGTGTGAATTTGTAGGACATGGCTGGACGACCACCCCGTAACAACCGCAACCCACGATATGGATTTCCACGCAATAATGACAATGAAGCTGGAGGAAGAACCAAGATCCACCACAATCTCCAAAAACGAGTTTAAGTCGTGAAGACTTCATGGCCATAGCTACCATAGTAGCCACTACTCTTCAGGGGATTATTAACCCAACTGCTAATCAGGCACAACCACAGCCTCAGCCTCAGCCGCATGGGATAAAATATCATTATGAGTCTCTTCGCAAGAATCGAATGTCAACATTCGATGGTAACTCAAAACCAGAAGTGGCTCAGCATTGGCTGAAAGAAGTAGAGAAACATCATAGACTACTGGAAGTGCCTCAAGAAATCAAAGTGGAAGTTACATCGCCATTTCTTGTTGATGATGCAAATAAGTGGTGGGATAGTATGTCACCCTCGATGGAAGTGACCGGACCAATCACTTGGCAAAGGTTCCGTGGTGCATTTCTAAAACAATACTTCCCAGCAGCCATTAAACTCCAAAAGTTGGAGGAATTTGATAACCTGACACAAACTCCAGGAATGTCAGTGGTAGAGTATTCCTCAAAATTCCATTCTCTTGGGACTTACGCCCCAGTCATTATGGCAGATGATGACTTAAAGCTACACCGTTTCAAGAAGGGTATGAACAGTCGGATCCAATCAGCATTAGCAGTGTTGGATACCATCAACTTTGAGGATGTGATGGGAGCAGCCATCAAGGCCGAGTCTGACATACATCGCCGAGAAGAAGAGTTCAAGCGCAAACGACATCTCCCTCATCAGCCCTCTAACAATGGCCAGAAGTTCAAACGGCCAAATCAGTTCCATAATCAACAAAGGGGATCTACATCTACCCCAAACAACAAAGAATTCCCAAAGTGCCCAATCTGTAATCTTGCACATACTGGGGAATGTCGTAGACAAAGTGGTGCTTGCTTCCGATGTGGGAAGTTTGGACATAAAATTGCTAATTGCCCTAAGACTGAGAAGAAGGGGACTGGAGCAGGCAATGGCATCCCTCAAACAAACAAACCAATGCCAGGGTGTTCGCCATGACACAGAATGAGGCGAATAATGCCAATGACGTTGTGGCAGGTACTGTCTTAATCAATAAATTGCCTGCTTATGTGCTGTTTGATTGTGGAGCTACGCACTTATATATCTACAAGGTTCGCTAAGAAGTTAAAATTTATTCCTGACATACTTAGTGAACCATATAGAGTAGCAACTCCTGCTAATAAAACCTTGGAAACACATAGTATTCATCGAGGTTGCAACATTCACATAAGTGACAAGAAGTTCAACACCGATCTGATTCAACTCAACATGGTGGAGTTTGATGCTATCCTAGGAATGGATTGGTTATCTAAACACCATGCCTTAGTTGACTGCCATAATAAGAAAGTCAAACTACGAGCACCAGACCAAGAAGAAATCTTATATTGTGGCAATACAAAAGAGCGTAAAGTTCTTTTATCTGCTTCTCAAACTTGGAAAGCCATGAAAAGCGGTGAGAGAATTTACCTAGCCATGATAAAAAAAGTCACGGAAGGAGCTGAACTCAGACTAGAAGATATTCCGGTAACACAAGAATTTCCGGATGTTTTTCCAGATGATCTCCCCGGATTAGTCCCGGATCGTGATATAGAGTTTGAGATTAACTTGGTACCAGGCGCTGCATCCATTTCGAAGGCACCATATCGAATGGCTCCAGCTGAATTGAAATGAAAGCTAAAAGAACAACTGCCAGAACTCGTGGACAAGAAGCACATCAGACCAAGTACATCTCCATGGGGAGCTCCGGTACTATTTATAAAAAAGAAAGACGGGAGTATGAGATTGTGTATCGATTACAGAGAATTAAATAAGATCACAATCAAAAATAGATATCCTCTCCCAGGATAGACGACATATTCGATCAACTCAAGGGAGCTAAAGTCTTTTCTAAACTTGATCTAAGATCGGGCTATCATCAGCTCAAGATTAAGGCAGGAGATATTTCGAAGACTGCCTTTCGAACAAGATATGGGCATTACGAGTTCACAGTGATGCCATTTGGTTTGACGAATGCTCCAGCCGCGTTCATGGACTTGATGAATCGAGTATTCAAGCCATTCTTGGACAAGTTCGTGGTATGGTAGTGTTCATAGATGACATTCTGGTCTATTCACCGAGTAAAGAGAAACACGAGGAACATCTTCGTCTTACTCTACAGACCTTAAGAGAGAATTAACTATTTGCCAAGTTCAAGAAATGCGAATTTTGGCTAGACAACGTTGCCTTCTTAGGGCATATCATCTCTGAAGCAGGCGTGTCCGTAGATCCTAAGAAAGTGGAATCGATTATGGACTGGCCAAGACCAAAGACTGTTACGGAAATTCGAAGTTTCTTAGGGCTAGCTGGCTATTATCGAAAATTTGTTGAAGGATTTTCCTCGATAGCCATACCCCTTACAAAACTCACACAAAAGAACTCCAAATTCATATGGAGTAAGGAGTCTGAGAAGAGTTTCGAGACTTTGAAGAAGAAGCTTGCATCTACACCTGTATTGGTATTGCCAACTGAGAATATGGGTTTTACCATCTACAGCGATGCATCAAAAGAAGGTCTAGGATGTGTGCTCATGCAAGAAGGGAGAGTGATTGCCTATGCATCAAGGCAACTTAAACCGTATGAACAAAACTACCCTACGCATGACCTTGAGTTAGCAGCCGTAGTTTTTGCCTTGAAAATATGGAGGCATTACCTTTACGGTGCCAAGTGTGAAATTTTCACGGATCATCAGAGTCTCAAGTATTTGTTCACCGAGAAGGAATTAAATATGAGGCAAAGACGATTGATAGAACTATTGAAGGACTATGACCTTACGATAAGCTACCATCCAGGGAAAGCAAATAAGGTCGCAGACGCACTAAGTCGGAAGGGCACAGGGAAGATGATTTTAGCATCCCTTTCAGCTTATCCCTGCCTCCGAGAAATGATAAAGTTAGAGCAAAGTCAGGATCCCAGCCTGACTAAACAACTGAAAGAACAAGTTAAGGGAGGAAAATTTCCCGATTTCACGACAGACAACGATGGAACTTTATGGATGAAAAGAAGGTTATGTGTGCCAAACGTGAAGGACCTTAGACGAGAAGTGATGATTACAGCACATAAATCAAAGTTCTCCATCCATCCTGGAAGCACAAAGATGTACAAAGACCTCAAAGAAAGCTTCTGGTGGAATGGAATGAAGAAAGATGTTGCTGAATTTGTCGCTAGATGCTTAGTTTGTCAGCAAATTAAAGCTGAACATCAAAGGCCAGGAAGATTACTTCAACCTCTTGAAATTCCGGAATGGAAGTGGGAACATATCTCCATGGACTTTGTAGTAGGATTGCCAAAGTCACGACAAAGTCATGACGGTATATGGGTAATTGTGGATAGACTCACAAAATCTGCACATTTCATCCCAGTTCGTATGAATTATAACTTGGATAAACTAGCGACCCTATACATGGATAATATTGTGCGACTTCATGAAGTCCCGATAAGTATCGTATCCGATAGAGATCCCAGATTCGTGTCACGCTTCTGGAATAGTTTTCAACAAGCTATGGGAACTAAGGTAACTCTTAGCACGGCCTATCACCCACAAACCGATGGCCAAACAGAGAGGACAATCCAAACCCTCGAGGATATGTTAAGAGCTTGTACCATAGATTTCAGTGCAAACTGGAGTGAGCTCTTGCCTCTGATCGAGTTCGCCTACAACAATAGTTATCATAACAGCATTGGAATGGCACCATACGAAGCACTCTATGGGCAAAAATGTCGATCACCGTTATATTGGGATGAAATTGGAGAGAAAGCTATCACCGGACCTGAGCTTGTACAGACCACAATCGACAAAGTGACAATCATTCGAGATAGGCTCAAGGCAGCTCAAAATCGACAAAAAAGTTGGGCTGATATGAAACGAAGACCGTTAGAATTCGAGATTGGTGACAAGGTTTATGTAAAGGTCTCACCAAGGAAAGGAGTCATCCGATTTGACAAAGCAGGAAAGTTAAGACCAAGGTATGTTGGACCATTTGAAATCTTAGAGAAAGTGGGAACTCTAGCTTATAGAATAGCACTACCGCCATGCCTCTCAAGAATTCATAATGTATTCCACGTATCACAGTTAAGAAAGTACATTGCTGATCCAAATCATGTACTCGAAGCAGAACCTTTAGTAGATCAAGGAAACTTGAACGAAACCTGAAGTATGAAGAAATTCCGATCCGAATCATAGACGGAAAGGATCAAGTACTGAGACGAAGGACCATTCCATATATCAAAGTTCAATGGTCGAACCATACAGAGAGAGAAGCCACTTGGAAACCAGAAAAGAAAATGCGAGAAAAATATCCCTATCTATTCCAAGATCAAACTGCTTCAAGTTTCGAGGACGACGAAACTCCTCATAAGGAGGGAAGAATGTGATGATCACCACTTGCAACCACCTTACCACAACATGATACCACAACATGATACATTGAATTTGGGTAATCAAACAATCCATAAATACATCATTTATTACATAATATTAAGTTGATGTCATTGATTACATAATATTAAGTTGATGTCATTGATTACATAATATTAAGTTGATGTCATTGATTACATAATATTAAGTTGATGTCATTGATTACATAATATTCTTGAAAAACTTCTATAAATACCAAGCTAGATTCATTAGTAGAAACACAAAAAGTTTAAAGGAAATACTCTCAAAATATCAAATATTCTAGCAAGAAAAGAAGTTGATTTTTGAAGGTTGTAGATCCATACTCTTTCAAGTTTAAAGAATCATCGTAAACAATCAGGTAAGTGGGCTTTTGTTATATTATCCTTTCGTTTTGATAACAAATGAATGCTTATGAAAAATACAGTCGAATATGTGAACTATTTTAAAAACTATGATGTCATGAAATTCTGAATATCGGGAGATAAGTGCTATGCGAAACAACGTGCTACGTACGTGTGAACCAACTCTTGAACCAATGGGGCAAAGTGATATACGTACGGGAGCCACCTCTTGAATTCGTAGGAGCCACCTCTATAATCCTTATGTTATGTAGATCGATCTAATTTAAGATAAGTATATGATATGTGTTCTAATATGATGCTTTTAGTATGGCTCAACGGAGCAAAATTATGTTATCTGTATCAGTTTATGTTTTGAAATCTGTTTTGAAATCTATATAAGTATATGTTTTTGGCATATTCGATTGGCCCCCGCTTACTGAGTGTCAACCAGAACACTCACCCTTACATATCCTCCCCAGATAAAAGTGAGACAGATACCGAAGATGCAGAACAACATAACTTTTGGGTTGGTGATCTACCGCAATTATTTCAAGATTCTACATAATTACGCTTCCGCTAAACTCTGTTAAGATTTAAGTTATGGTTTTATTTTCAGTTGTAAAACATTTATGTTTATGGAATAAATAGACTGGTTGTATTAAATTCTGTACTATGAGGCTTGTTGATTTTCAATTGTATTTGGAATCAACGCCGGTGTTATCGATCCCGGTCTCGGGGCGTGACATACTTCATTTACATCATTTGCCCTTATTATGTACACCTACAGATCGAGGACATAATATTAGATGAATCCACATAACTATATGGCATAAATGAAAACCTTATTAATAACCAAACAAACAAAAAAGAAAGACAGGCCATTGTGATAGTATTTGACAACAACTAAGGAACTGAAACAGTGCATTTTGTCGTCATTTTATGCTTAAAAATTTCCATATATTAGGTCAAGAAAATGTTTAATGTCACAGTTTTTTGCTTATTCTCTTGTACAAAATAAAAACTCTTAACAATACCACACTATTTCAGGACCCATGTACATTCAAATATAATCTTGGGTAAGCTTCAAGTGAGTGCAAGCCGGGGTCATACATAACACTGAGACTAGCCACAGTATATATTCATGATAATTGTTTTCTCCACAAGCTAGTGACAAATAACCCTTGTGGTGGTTTTTCAAATTGACAAATTACCATCCTGAGGTTTGAAAACAAACATTTTACCCTCCTGTGGTTTACAAAATAGACAGTTTACCCCATCTGGTTTGAAAATATGCATTTTACCTCCTGTGATTTGTGAAAATAGGCATTTTACCCCCTTACAGTTTGTGAAGGTGTTAAAACACCCTACACATAGGGGGTAGGGTAAAGGTTAAAATGCCTTTTATAAACCACAGGAGGGTAAAATGCATATTTTCACAAATAACAGGGATTAAAATGCTTATTTTCAAACCACATGAGGTAATCCGCTTTGGGAAACCATAGGGGGATAATCTGCCAAAACCCTTTTCTCCACCTATATGTTTTTGAATGTTCACAATCAATGAAGCAAAGTGTGCTTCTATACTCAAAATATATGCATATAAACATTATTACATGAAATAATTTTAAACAAATCAAACCGGGTAACTGGTGAGTGAGGATATCTCTTATAAGGAACAGCCAACAGAACAAGTTGCATAGCATCACCTTAAATCTGCACGGTCCAATCAGTTGGAATATCAAAACATCTCCTTCAAGTAATTTGTTTCCAGCAACAAATTTCCTCCATCCTGCACTAAGTCCTGTCTTATGGGCAATATTTTTATTTCAAATTCCTCACCAGTCTCATTTTCAAGAATAGCTGTAGTGTCTATGCCTGGTAAATGTAGCTTGCAGAAGGGAACAGGAAGCCCCTACAGAAAAGTGGGAATTATAAGATAGATTAAAACATAAATGCTCACTCAGGTTAAGGTATTTTATAAGACAAGAGAACTCAATTCCAAAAAGATTGATACCATCCAAAAACAACTGGCTACATGAGATCTAACTAAGACTTTCAAAAAGCTGGGCTGCTCATTGCCCAAACTTGACTGAACCTCCTCGGCTCGAATCATGATGGGTGACTTGAATTGAGCTCGCCTACTTGACCCACCAATGGAGGCATCTCCTTCACTGTGATGAAAGAAAAGATAGCGGCCATAAGAATATTAGGTGTGTGTGTGCATGGGCGTGCATCTGTGTCAAGTTGCTGAACTGACCTCACCAGCGTTCCTCCACTGTCAGGTTTCCCCTGTCAAAAAAATTCTTATCCATTAATTAGTTGCAGTATCGTAGACTGTGATTTGAAGCAAATCAACACTACATGTAACAAAAGCATCACTTGCTTCCGTTAATGCATCAGAAATGGCACGCTATTTGGCCAAAAACTAAGATGTCCTATACCAAGACAAAAGATATGAGGCCTCTTAGAGGAATTTCATCACATAGGAAAAATTAAAAAGTAGAATACTTCTAGAAAACATAATCCAACAAGCCAGCATACCACCAGTACCAGACTTTTTGATGGAGTAGGAGACAGAATAAAAAATGTCGATTTTAAAATACTTATTCCCCCAGTGTATAATGGCAGTATGAATTTCTCATGCAGAAGTATATTCCGTGCTTGGTTATCACCCATCACACAATTCTATCACAAATAAGCCTTAGAGTATCAGTGCCAGTTCAATTGAACATTGTAACATAAAACACACTAAAAACTCAAGATAGATCTGTAGATTGATTAATCACTTTCCACGAAGTCCGGTGAGAAAGAAACATTTCTGGTAAGCATTTTCAATGGAGACAATGGTGTTCTTCTTCAAGGCAAAATTTCAGGAGGCTGACTCGTGGGTGTACTAAGAAAAGACTTGTCGGAACTACAGTGTAAATCTTTATGACGCAACAATTAGAACTTCCACAACAATTAAAACTTCCGCAATAAATATTGATCTCTCTCGGGTGTGTGTACATATAACGAGTTTATCGATGAGATGAAGGGGTTTTTTAAAATAAATTTTGATATATTAAAATAATACATAATAGGAGATGTATAAATTGGTATTGTTTACAAGTGTCTATATAATGGATAATGTTCGACAGATCAGTCAGTCTCTCTCTATTAACACAATAATCAGAATCAGATTTTAAAACTTCGAAGAGAACAACTAATTAATACATTCTGTACAAATAAATTTTATTTATTTGTTGGAAGAAGAACAACATAAAAATGGCATATTTCAAAGCATTGAAAAACTAATATTAACAAATCAAAATGTTGGAAAAAATTGATACAATTCTATACTACAGAACTTCAACCCGAGTCCGAGTCAAATATTAATCGAGCTCACCACTGTAACGACCCGCCAAAACGTGAGCCAAAATCCCAACTAAGAAAGTATCAAATAATCCCTTCACCAAAGGAATTGTTCAATAGTCTTGGAAGTAGATACAAATAAGCTTACAAATTTCGGAAAGCAAATATCAATAAAAAATCATACCTTATGACAACTAAATTTCTCCTTTATTAAACACGCCCAAAAACCTATTCTTCCTAGCCACCAAATTCCAAACATACACAAAACTGAAATTTCGAGGAAGTTCGTATCATCTTCGCAACCCAAAATCCATTTCAGACGCGTTAGAATCAATAATCGTAAGTGGAATTTTGTTAAACTCGTTCTTTCACTTTGAACTTTTATTTATGCTTTAAAAATCCAATCGTTATGTGAACTAATTTCAAACTATGAAACTCTGATATTTCTGATGTAATTTTGAAGCACTTTAAATATCGAATCCAATTTGTAAATAATTCTGAGCTCTGTTTCAAACCCCGATCCGCCTTGTCATCACCATGTATACCTGCAAAACAAGACAAATGCAAATACACACAGTATACGAATATAATACTAAATCCAAAAGGATATCGAGGCAGGCTCAGATCTGCTGTTTTCCCAATCTACGTCAAGGGAGAAAACCACGGCAAAGACCGGAAGGTGAAGGCAACA
>CAJQUN010002554.1:0-25250 GCA_907163345.1 Haberlea rhodopensis | reverse complement strand
AATTTTTCCATCGATCATAAACGAAAGTTACAGCAACTTATATTCGAATTCTCAAGCCTCAAAACCTTCACAAAAGATTCAACAATTTGTCCAAAGTTCAAAGCTGAAACTATCGAGATTTATCAGCAAGCTTTCGTTCGAAAGTTTAGCAGAATTGAGTGATAACCTTGAGCTTTAGCCATCGAGTTTTCTTTCAACAATCTGAACCGAAAGTTGCTTCTTTCTGTTTCGATATTTTGTGGAAATTGGTTCGAAAACTAGCATTCGGATTCTGTTTATTTAGGAAGATTGGAATCAATTTGTTTAGCAACCTTTGATCATTCAAGCACGCATCAAAGCTGTTGGGGTTCAAACAATTGCCTCTGCTTTGTGATCGGTCGAACACGTGGCGCTTGTGTCAGTGTATGGTTGAAAAGATTGATGTTGCGCCATTACCCTTAACTATAGTTATTGGTAAAGCGGTAAGCGCTCGATCCAACAATTGGTATCAGAGCCAAGGTCGCGTGTTCGATTCCCATGAGTCGCAGAGAGTGCAATTATTGGGGGAGGGATTGTTGGGGTTCAACAATTGCCTCTGCTTTGTGATCGGTCGAACACGCGCTTGTGTCAGTGTATGGTTGAAAAGATTGATGTTGCGTCATTACCCTTAACTATAGTTATTGGTAAAGCGGTAAGCGTTCGATCCAACAAAAGCGCTGTAAGTGGGCTTTTGTTAAGTATTCGTTTCGTTTTCAAAAAATACTATGTATGTTTTAAATTCCCAATTGATATGTATATGTTGAAATTATGAAAGTATATTTTGTAATCACGTTAAACTCGAAATCTAATTGGATTTGGATCCCCATGACCCTGATGCGGTGGGGTGTAACCGCTAAAAGAACCTTATACGGTGGTAATCCGTTGTTTCTGGATTATCCAGACCCTTTATTCGTGTGTTAGCCGATGTTATGACCTCATCTCTATGAGGAATAAGTCTAGAGACTGATATCAGTACCAAGAAGAGATTAGATGCTTTACTGTGCTTAAGTATATGAAAATTATGAAACGATATGTTATGTCATGGCTCGTAGGGGCAAATCAAGCATGTTAAGATACATTCATATCGGTTTATGTACCAAGAAGAGATTAGATGCTTTACTGTGCTTAAGTATATGAAAATTATGAAACGATATGTTATGTCATGGCTCGTAGGGGCAAATCAAGTATGTTAAGATACATTCATATCGGTTTATGCAAGTTTTATGATCCAAGTTTATGAAAATTATGTATATGTATGATATCGATTGTTCCCCACTTGCTGAGTGTTTTCCAAAGCACTCAACCCTTACTCTACATGCCCAGATAAAGCCGAAGAAGAATTAGAGCAAGAAGAAGAGCACTAATTTTGGGGTTGGTGAAATCAAGTCCGCCTGCGTAGCTCAAGACCTTTGTAGGGTTTAAAGTTTCCAGTTTTAAGACAATTTTATTTATTAAGTTGTTAAGTTTTTAATTCCGCATTTCTTTAATTCATTGTAAGACAATGGTTTTTTATTTTATGGAAAAAGACTGGCTTTTTCAGTTGTTATGATATTATGAGGCTATTGATTTCAAGTTGTTTTATGGAAATCAATGCCGGTGTTATTGACCCCGGTCTCGGGGCGTGACACATATAGCATACCCCAATTCATTGAGATTAAATGCTTAGTTGTTATTGTAGTAGTAGTTGTTGTTGTTGTATATATGTATATATTATGATTGATGTAATTATATTATAGGAAGTAACAAATAAAACAGTCATTAAACATGAAATAAGGAGTCACGATTGTTTCTTCCTAAACTAATTGAATGTGAAATTAATTATAGTTTTATTTTCTATATTTGAATCTTTTTAATTGTTTAATTAGCCTCTCAATAAAGATCCTATCTCCGCCACTTTAAAAGATATACTAGTTAATTGTATTAATTGATACAATTTGTGTATATTTATTTATTGTGAAAGTAATTATAATTCGCCTCTTTAATCCACTTGATTAAATAGATTTTAAATATTATCTATAACATATATATTATTAAGTATCATATCCTTGCAGTAACTACTTTGGTTAATTTAAGTAAACAAAAACTCGTTTTAAATATAATTTGATTATATGTATAATTAAATTATGAATAAATTTTAAATATAATAAATTGAATAGTTAATGGAAAAGTATAAGTTTGGGTCAATCAAACTTTTATATAATTTGACAATTGGTAGAATAAAAAGATGAAGTGGAGTGTTATTTAACACTTTTTGAAGTGTAAATATAGCTCAATGATTAAATTGACTTATATTAGGATGGGACAATAGAACACGAGCTTAAAAAATGAAAATGGCAGACATCTTCTGGTGGATCTTACCATCTTTCATGTGCCATTCCCATGTAACCATTTACATATATATATATCCTATCTTTATATCTATTTCTCTTACCATATATCCTACCTTTATATCTATTTCTCTTATGTGTGGGTTGCTTGATAGATTTGGTTTGTTCGTAGTTATCTTGAGATATCGGTTTCTGTATATCTACTTTTTTGATAGTTATCTGGTATACATATTTTGTATTGTGGATGTGGTTTTTTGGGTTTTGTGTCACGTCTTAGGAATCGCTTGATTTCGACTTCCTGAGCCTCAGTTTCGTGCGTCATACAGTGAGGCTCTATGGTCGACGGTTTTCTGTTCGAGTTTTGGATATGAGGGTCTGCGTGTTTGTTGGACTTTTATTAGTTTTTATCGATAGATTATCCGCATGTTTCCTTCATCTCGATTGGAAGGCAGTTTCCCTTCTCGACATTGCGCTCAACTGATTGGTTTGAGGGGACTTAGATTTTGCTTGGGAGGTCGTCTCCTGCACTTTTGCAGTGAAGCTCATGACCATCAGACCTTTATTTCCTATCTTTCTAGAAGTCTATGTATGCGTGTTGCTTGGTTCTTGCTTATAAATGGTATTTGTAATTATTGTACTTCTTGTTGGTTTTAATATTAGTTTCTGTTTTATGCTAAAAAAAATCACATGTTTTTTATCTAATTTTATTAAATATTTAGATTGCATTTGGATTGATAGATTTTGAGCTAAAGATTTTAATCCATAATAATAAATACATCCAACTTATTTGGGTACTTTTGAAATACATAGATTTGAAATTCATCCCTTTAGGTTATGTTTGGATGGATGCTTTTTCATTTGAATGGATGGGTTGATTTGATAAATGATTTGAAACTTACCTATCTTAGGTACATTCAAATCCATTACAATTATCATTACATTTACATAAATTAGTAAATATGTGGATTTAAAATACACACTATAAAATTATCTAAACAATTAAAAAATTTGAAATCTATTGCTTCAAATCCCTCAATCCAAATACATCCTTACATTTCCACTTATTTATTAGCAAATATAATGTATTTCAAATTCTCACAAAATGGAGTTCTTTGAATTCTTCTCCCAACTTTTTTATCAAATCCAAATTCTTCGATCGAAATACAAATTTACAAAATTGCAACCCCCAAGTGCTCGATAATTTCATTCTGGTAATCACCTCACTAAAATATCTGACAGGTTCTAAATTGATGAAATACTTTAAATCAAGAACTACATTATTATTATTACATTAAATTGGTAGTAGTGGGATGGGCAATACCATGTGATATAGAGCACTATGCAACTTCCTTCCAAATATGTCTCACTGCTAGACGGGCAAAAAGAGAAAATGTTATTGTTTACTCGGTAGATCAAACCATTCAATATGTAATATATTCTTAATATTGAATGAGAATATATCCTATATATGAGTCTCATGGGGTATTATCCTGAAGATAACAAAGAACAAATCGAAAATGAGAGATTGATTTTGACGCGACCTTAGAAATCGACTTTAACTAGTTACTCTTCATCATATACTATCAAAATTAAATTTTATTTCTTTTAATTAATATACGTAGTCTATTTATAATTTAGACAAACAGAAAATTATCCACATTGTGCTAGACTGCTAGTTACCTCGAAAATCTACTTGGCATTATTCGGAAAAAAAAGAATAAATCTTGACATTTTGTAGTAGTGAGCAGTAATTCTCTATTATTCATTTTTTTGGACAAAACAATCAAATATGAGAGACCATTTCATCGGCTTAATTAAATAAATAATATAAAAATAAAAAAATTCAAAAAATAACGTTTAAAAAAATTTACCAAAATAGAGTGAAACGCGATCCGAGATTACGTTTCTTAAGAAACACGATCCGAGATCACGTTTTTTGCTTTTCTTAAAATCCGTGCAAAACTTACAAAAAAAAAATTCCACGCGCGTTTAACTCTCCATTCCCTTACCCCTCTTCACTCATTTTCACTCACAATTTTGTGCACGACTCACACTCACTCTCCTCTTTCCATGTGTGAATATTTTAAACAAATTTTTTCCTAGTTAACTATATACATATTGGTTTATACTATACATACATTTGTTTATATACATATTGTGTTGGAAATGGTGTACCAACAATTCTTCGGGTGAGATTGGAGAGGTGGACCGTCTATGACCTATCAAATCTGACTTATTAGCACTCGCATGCAACCCCTCATGTCCATATATAGGTTAGTATGAGGTTTTGCGCAGGCACATAAGAAAATAAAATTATACATCTACTATCATCTATGATTTTTAGGAAAGTGTTAAGCGTTTTATCCTGACATATCGTGTATATTGTTGATAAAGTCCCAATCTTTTAATATATAAGGTAGGGGACGATTCCAATGTCCGGCATTTGTGCTTACTTTAATATTTAAAATCCAAAAAAGGGTAATAATTTATTGTGCTACTTAAATAGTTATAATTCTTCTAAAAACAAATGTAATCACTATTAAGGATGAGGTGATTGATAATAGGCTATTTTGTCTCATCATTGAGCAAATTATTAACAATAATTTAATGAATGATGTTGCTAGCGAGGAACAAACTATTATTTTAACATAATTCCTTTTAATAAAAATGTACATCGTTAAAATTCTTTGGTCATATGAATATATCACCATTTTACTAGACAAAATAATATATAATAGTGGACTGTTTGGCTTTTTCAATCTTGATAAGGTTTGATTAGTGTAGGGTCGGTCTGTCCACAACTTGCCTGCTTAATATTTTGTAAAATAGGTGTGAAACCCTCCACATATACACATATTTAGTCAACAGAGGTGTAAAAGTCGGAGGTCATCGTTATTACCAAAAAAGAGGGGCCACCTCCCATATAATATACATAATCATAAAATCATCAATCGAGATCCGTTCAGGGTTATAAGTATAACCGAGTCACCTATTCAGATATATTATGTAACCTATAAAGAGTTGATGTGACAACTCCGCTGAGGATCACTCTTTCTGATTTTATGATTACGTATATTATATGTGATGTGGCCTATCTTTTTTGGTAATAAGGATCCCCCCTACATAAGATACATCAATTTTTAAAATAAATATTACCGAAACTTTTAGGTTGTGTTTGGATTGAGTGATTTGATTTGTAGGAAGTTGTTTGATTTGGAGGGGGATTTGAACAATGAATTTAAAATGACACAGATTTTGGGTGTATTATAAATCAATCATAATTACCATTACATCTACATAAATTAAGAAAATGGTGGATTTGAAATCCATCAAACATAAATTCATCCAAACAATCAAATAAATTTGAAGTCATTGATTTGAAATCTATGGCTTCAAATCTATCAATCCAGTGGACCCTCGAGGAATTTGATTAAGACATTATAATGAACATGGATAATGTAATTAATTTCTTGACTTGCGCTTACGTTTCCACAAGAACCCCTTCTTTTGTAATAAATTGAAATTACCTACTTTTTTCGTGATAATGGTACAAAATTGCCTTTGGTTCTGTTTGGAAGAGCTTATGATAGATATGGATCTCATTTAAATAAATCAAATCTTCATTTTCGGGGTGATTTCATAACCTTGAAAATAAGATATAATAATTAATATACTAAATTATAATTCAAAATCAAGATTTACATATAAAAAAATACACCTATAATATGTGCCACCCTTTAGGGGATAACACCGTCAGAGGCTGAACAGAAAATAGAAGATGCCAAATACTCATCATCATCATAATCGTTATTATAATGTCGATCATTAACATATGATCTAAAATAATAATGCTAGCATATTAGTAGGGAAATTAATAATTAATAAAAATTAATCTGAAAAATGAAAGTATTAACGTGACCTTAACTTAATATTTTTTTTTTTTTGGGTTAGTTTGGGCCACCTTAGACTAATCTTAATGGAATGAATAATTGCCCACTTGCGTGCTATGGATGCAAATTTGTTTGAGTGAGGACCATATAATATATCACTTTCAAATAATAATACTAATTTGGAATTTATACTTTTGTCATCTCATATGTGTCAATTAACAGAATATAGAAACCCTATGAGTAATTGCTTAAGCCCACCCAACTTTAATTAATAAAGATTGACCAATTTTGTTTGAAGTTTTATTCCATAAAAAATGAATTTTTTTCCATTTATATTCATCGCTATGGCCATGAGGTATTGATGAGCACCTATGTTGCACGGATACGGATATGCGGATACGTGGATACGCAGATACGGGTACGGCTGCACGGGATTTTCAAAATTTGTAGGATATGATACGTCCGGATACGGCAAATTTTATTAATTTATTTATATATATATAAATATATAATTAATAATATTTGTAATAAATCAAGTTTCAAGCATATAATCAACATTAAACACATTAGAAATCAGAATAAAGTTGCAAACTCACCAACTTCACGACAAATGGTAAAATATTAATCCAGGACATCTAAAAATTTCAAGCATATAATCGACATAAACACATTAAAGTGGTTAGGAAATAGAGATTTAGTTAAATAATTTAATTTAATTACAGTTTCAACCCTATTTTTTTAAAAAAATTCGAATTTGCCGTATCCCACCCGTATCGGATACGGTCAACGGCGTATCTTGACCGTATCCGAAACGTATCCGAAATAAAAATTTATTTTTTATCCTCGGATACGCCACGTGGCGTATCCGATACGTATCGGTGCCGTATCCTGCCGTATCCGTATCCCAGAAGTATCCGATACTTGACCGCAAAATTTTTTTGGAGTATCGGTGCAACATAGATGAGCACCAAGTTTCGATACCTATGTTCTGTTATCCAAAAGGATGGAGAGATTGACAGTGACATTAACCACATGATTCAAGGGAGCTGGTTAAAATGGAGAAACGTTACTCAAGTTCTATGCGACCATAATATCCCGTTGAAATTGAAGAGAAAGTTTTATAGAACCACTATTAGACCTGCAATGTTATATGGACGGAATGCTGGGCACCCAAGAGGAATCACATCCAAAAGATGAGTGTGATAGATATGCGTATGCTTCGTTGGATGTGCGGTAAGACCAGAAGAGATAAAATAAGGAACGAATATTTGAGCTGAAATATGTGTATCTTGTATAGAAGATACAATGCAAGAAAGTCGCTTACGTTGGTTTGATCACGTACGCCATATGCCCAGTAATACACCTGTGCGTCGAGTGAAGTCTATGGATTCAACCATTTCACAAGAGCGAGAGAACGACCGAAGAAGACATGGCTCGAAGTTATATGCAAAGACTTGGAGTTCAAGTGTATTAAAAAGGATATTCTGACTGATAGAAACACTTGGAGAAGACCAACGCAGGTGTCCGACCCGACTTGATTCCTCTTATTGTTCATGTAGCCAACCACAATTTATTGAAATTAAAGGCTTAATAATACCTGTTATATTTGTGATATAGTGAGAAGAAATAATTATTAGAAGAGAAGAACACAAATTGATGTGAAAAATCAGTTTGGAATAAAGAATACACAAGTGTCTAGAAACTGGTTTTAATTGTAAATCCATATAGCTTTTGAGTTCTACTAAAATATAAGCTCGTGGAGAAAAAATTCAGTCAATCAAATCACACTCAACGTCAAGCGTCACATGACCTTTTCAACATAAAAAACACCATATGACATATTGAAAAACCATGTGTGGCACTTCATGTCGTCCCCAAAGGCACTGTCCCTTAAGGACGACATCGAATTTCCCACAAATAGATACACAACAAGTCGACGAAAGTTACATTTACAAATAAATTAGATGTGAAGATTAAGGATACTTCAAGTTGAGAGTGAGCAACTACATACACGATTCGCTTCCATCCCTGCAAAATAAACCAAGCTGAGCCATTTTGACAGAACCTTGCGACGGCTCGTCTATCGTATCCTAACCGAAACAGACACAAGAATTGTCAAATATAAATAGCCCTTTACATACATTATTTTTGCTGATGTTTGGAATTAGCTAGATAAGATTACTCGTTTCATAATAATATGTTCGATGATAATTAACATTACTTACAATTTAGGTAGTTATTGACATGATTAACATCTTCAGTAATAATCGATACAAGCTGACTAACTTGCGGATACTATATGTTACTACAGGAGCTCCCATTCAGATTCCAAAGAATCATGAGCCGTTGTTTTTGTTTCTCGTCCAATTCAATGGAAAGAGCAGGAATCTTTTCCTCTGGATTGTTCTTTCCTCCTACACGGGTATAGCCTTCTTTCTTTGTCGACCTGAGTCTTGATGAAAGGGCGTCGCGGATTTTTTTCTTCAAGAAATCAAGATTGTTCAAACATGCATTCATTGAAAAGAAACAAATAGTTGAGACAGAGAGCAAGAAACCTTGTACGACTTATGTTTTCTGGTTCCTCGTGGGAGAAAATCAATGTCGTCCCCTTCAACGAAAACACATGTTTCCTCCAAGTCCGACCCTTCAAAAGTCTCTAAGGTTTCAATTCTTGGTTCAAAAACTTCTTCATTCTGGATCACCTCCATGTCAAAGTTTTCTAAGCCATCGTGGTAAAAGTATTCAGTAAAAATTTACTTCTTAAAAAATTCTACCTACCAACTTTACTCGCAGAGATGCTATTGTTTCGTTTAGCTACCAAGAATTTGCATTCGTTAAAAATAATCGCAACTAGAGAACTTTGAAGATGAAGATGTTTTTTAAATGATTAGATCTGCATACCTTCATTAGATAGCACAACGTCCTCTTCAGCAAACTCAACATTGCGTGTGTCACCGCTAATATCTGGAGTCGACTCGAAAAACGAGTCATGTTTTATGGTTGTGTCTGAAACAAGAAAAGGAAAGGTTGACTTAAAATGCGTTTAAAACACCATAATCCTAGATGCTATCCAATCTCTGAAACAGGTAAGTGTCGTATACCTTCATCAGATGTCATAACTTTTTCTCCCACTGATTCAATGTCACATGCATTAGTTGTAATATTCGTGCCCGTCTGAGAAATTGAACTGCCGTTCACAGATGTAGCTGCCAAGAAACAATGCACCGTACAGAAAAGGAATGATTTAATCAAGTAATCGTAATTAATGAAGGATAAAATACCAAGAGACGAGGTACACTCAGGCTCGTCTTTGTTCCGCCTCGCAGATCCAGCTGATATAATTTTGCCCGAAACAGAGGACTCGATTTTGGCATCAGAAACAGGCGTACTTTCATTTACTGGTTCAGGATCACATTTTTCAACAGAATCTGAGGGTGATTTTAAATTTATGTCACCGGAGGCCTTCAGACGACTTCCAATGCCACCACAAGATGCAATTTCGCTGCTCCCAAGCAAAGATGTTGGACTCGATACTTTTGAAGGCCTATCAAGCTGTGAAATCCTTTTGATTCCAATGGAATGTCTGTGCACTCCCAACCTCTTACTTTTCGAAGAACAAAACTCAGAGTACGTATTTTGAACCAAAACTCCAGAACGGAGCAGAGGTAAAATCGTATCAGGGATAGATTCATCTTCAGTTTCTTTCTTCTTTAGCTCTCTCGGGATGTCTGATAAGAACGAATCGCCACTAGAGAGCTTTGAAGACGTAGATGTTTTTAAAATGATTAAATTTGCATACCTTCAATAGATAGCACAACTTTCTCTTCAGCAAACTCAACATTGCGTGTGTCACTGCTAATATCTGGAGTTGACTCGAAAAACGAGTCACGTTTTATGGTTGTGTCTGAAACAAGAAAAGGAAAGGTTGACTTAAACTGCGTTTATTTCCCTAACATCATAATAGTAGATGCTATCCAATTTCTGTAACAGATAAGTGTCATCTACCTTCATCAGATGTCATAACCTTTTCTCCCACTGATTCAATGTCGCATGCATTAGTTGTAATATTTGATCCCATCTGCGAAAATGAACTGCCGTTCACAGATGCACCTGGCAAGAAACAATATACCGTACAGAAAAGGAAGGATTTAATACAAGTGTAATTAATTAAGGATAAAATACCAAGAGATGAGGTACACTCAGGCTCTTTGTTCCGCCTCGCAGATCCAGCTGATATAATTTTGTCCGAAACAGAGGACTCGATTTTGATATCAGAAACAGGCGTACTTTCATTTACTGGTTCAGGATCACATTTTTCAACAGAATCTGAGGGTGATTTTAAATTTATGTCACCGGAGGCCTTCACACGACTTCCACTACCACCACATGATGCACTATCGCTGCTCCCAAGTCCCAGCAAAGATGTTGGACTCGATACTTTTGAAGGCCTATCAAGCTGTGAAATCCTTTTGATTCCAATGGAATGTCTGTGCACTCCCAACCTCTTACTTTTCAAAGAACAAAACTCAGAGTACGTATTTTGAACCAAAACTCCAGAACGGAGCAGAGGTAAAATCGTATCAGGGATTGCTTCATCTTCAGTTTCTATCTTCTTTAGCTCTCTCGGGGTGTTTGAAAAGAACGATTTTGGTTTCTTACTGAGATCGGTATGAGGATAAGGGTTCACAGATAAGTCGCCAGCAGTAAGTTTCACGGGATCTACACAAGATGATGACATTAAATCTTGCATTACTTCTGAGTAGAATTTCTTTACACTCACACCAACTTTTTGCGCCTGAGTTTCCACGTACTTGACACTATCCTGTACAAGAATGAAAAAACAAATGTTATGATGCTAAACACTCCAGTCGATCAAAGATCATAATAGCACTATTTATAGAAAATGAGGAACAGAAGAAAAAGAGTAACTAAAATCAGAGAAACAGTAACAGCTATGCATAACACAGATGCAGTTTTATCACAGCAAAAAAATGAACAAACACGTAGACACATTATGCACGATGGGATGTAGTTCTTTCATCTTTGTGTATATTGAAAACTATTTTTCAAGGAGAAGTAAATGTATCAAAAGGGGTACAAGGTAAATATATCCAAGCTAACATGGTAAATTTAGTGCAATTAATTTTACAGTCCATGGTGAACTTACGTTGTACAAAAATTAATAAGAGTTGGATAATCAAAAGATCCATAAGACCCAAGGATAAAAGTTACATTAAAGAACAATGCATCCCGAGAAAAAATATTATTTTCTGCCAATTTATATATAGTGGAAATACAGAGCATAACATAAGAAATTTGATGTGTAAGATCATTTACAGGTAATTGTTGTAAATTTAACAGAAAAAGACACATCGAATACAGACAAACACGGACTGAAATTTTTCCGACTTGGATCAATTCAAAAGGCCACACCTCATGCTTTCCTGAAACCAAAAGGACTTTTAAGTATTTGAAACCCATAGCATATGTTCATCTATCAATACCAGTATAATTTGGCCATTTTAAAAGCAAAATAACCATATGAAGGAACCAAACAGAACTAACAAGAAATTTTACGTGTGACACAATTCATGGAATAAAAGAGAAACATGAGTAGTTACCTGGTACATAACCTCTTCTACCTCCAAACACATAGCCTCAAACTTTTGGTATATATCACCTGCCCAGGCTACACCTTTGAAATCCATAGCAAGATAATTTTTCTAAGGCAAAGTCCAAGTTCCACGATTATTCAGCACTCACCTGCAGGAGTTCAAACGAATATCAGCTAATATAGTTTGCTCACTTTGTTGTGATTTCCATACCATAGCTAGTTCGGAGTTTCACACTGGTAAAAATATTAAACCATAACACTAATGCAAATACATATCACTATCTTAACAAAATTTTCAACACCACAAGTCCACAATACAGATATTAAAAAGAAGAAGGGACGATTTTAGTTTGTAGGACAGAATAGCATAAAAAGTAAAATAGTGTAATGTTCTCTTCTGAAGTCAAAACTCAAACAAGATATATCAAATAAGGAGATTCTAATGGGCAATGTGCTAATTGTGTTCCACTCTATTCGTTAATATTCTGTGTTCCTTAATGCAGAAAAAGATATATCCAATAAGTAGATTCTTTCGGGGTGATAATTGTTTTCCTCTTTGTTCGTTAATCATCTTTTTCGTTACTACAGCTGTAAGACATGAACACACTTTCCAAAAACGATTAGAGAACACAGATTGTGTATCGGAAAAAGCTACTTGAAAGTATAGTAAGCTCAATAAATACAGACCTTTGACGTCACGGAAGATGGCGAAAGTTATGTGGTGGTTGGATAATAAAATTAAACATAATTGGGTCGATCCAAACGGTCTTAAACCTTAATTAATCGGACAAAAAAGTATAATCGTGGCAAAAATCCATTTGCAAAAAAAAAAATGACGTATTGTTTACTCCGCCACACCCAATCAAGAAAATTTTCAGGAAAAAATCGATAAAATGAAAATTCATTCTTGCATGGGCTCAAGGACTAAGAAAAAAAATGGAGAAGCAAAAATCAACCTGAATGCAACCAAAAGAAAAAAAGAATGACCTAAGAGAAGATTAAGAAGTAAGAAATACTAAATTCCCGGAAACTCAATATCGCAACTGTCGTTAAACATGAAAGATTGGTAGAAAATGTTCCTGTAAAATAATTGCAATTGACTCATAACTAACAAGAAGACGTCCCAAATAGAAGGATTTTATATTTTTTTGAAATCGCAACCTAAAAAGCATGAGAAACATTACAAGAACACTTCTGAAGAAGAAACCTTAGCACATATCTTGGGTACAAACTCAGATATCAATACATACCATTGAAACACAATCACTCCAGACGAGAAATCCGATTCAAAATGGAAACTTTTTAAGAACCCTTTTCCTGTCGTTGGAATATATTCTTTCACCATTCAACTTTGATTGACATAGAATTACACTTCACATACATAAAAGGTCACCAAGAGTTCCTCTATTTCATATTAAGGTTTTATTCTAGCCTAAACTATAATCATTCCAAATTTCAAGCAGAAGTAATCCCAACCAATCAAGTCAACCATCAACCAGAAACAAGACAAAAAATCAAGCCTTTACCCCAAATTCCCATATTTTTCACGAAACCCATCTTTTACTCCACCGGAAAAAAAACCCAACACAAAAAATTACAAGCAAAACGAAAAGCCCGTAAAAGACGCGAAGAACTACTTTAACCCAGGAAATATATAATTAAACGACGATCAAATTCAAAAGCATACAAGTCAACAACAAAACTTAAAATATAATCAGTAAAAGGTAAAGCAGCTGAACTTACGAGCTGATGAGATATAACTCCAAAAGCAGAAAACATGATGAATTATACTAAAGAACATGGATAAATTATTATGAACAAAATTGAAACAGAGAAAAATAGACGGAGGAGATTGAAAGGGGTTGATTTGAGTAGAAGAAAGAGAGAAACGTCGAGGTGGAGCGCATCTGGCATCATCTTGACACGTGTACAAGAATGAACTTTGACTCGTAGATTCATAAATTGAGGATGTCTTAATGTCTTCTCTCTACAAAATATCCATTTAAAGGTATTTTTTATGCACAAAAAATTATTTGTTTAGTGGGATTTTATTTTAACTCGTTTGAATGATTTAGTGTCATGGTATTCTGATGCACGAAATATCTATGTAAAATGTATTTTTGATGCATGAAAAAATATTTTATTAGTGTCCAGGTATTTTTCGTGCACCGATAAGGAGTTATTGTATCAAGGTATTTTTATGCACGAAAAATTTGGGGATTATAGGATGTCAATCAATATCTTTTTTTATTTTGTTAGTGTCAAAGTGTAGTATATAATCACTAAAGTATATTTAATTGTTGTTTTCATGCATCGCCCGCCCTCGCCAAGGAACCAAGATATAACCCAAAAATGACACAGATATGCATTTTACAGAACATGTAGGCGGTGGTAACAGATCTAAAGAAACTTAAACTACGAGAAGAACATTTAGTAGTGTTGCAGCGAACACCAATGCGGCTGATTGTGAATGGAATTCAGACTGACCGAGTGGTTCTTGATCATTGTAAGAAGCGTGATCTCCCAATTATGGAAATAATTATTGCTTCAACAAAGATTCGTCCGAATTCACATGTGGGGATTACAGAATGACAATCAATATCAATGATGTTCGTTTAATTTTTTGAATAAGGGATGGCAATGAAGACATTGATATGCAGTTGGTAGATTATCCACGCACATAAGAAGGAGTCCAAAAGTGATTATAGAATGAGCAAGAGCTCGATTTACAAGAAATTGAAATCGAAAGTAGCAAGGCGGGATTCTACTACTGTACATGATGTTGCCAGATTGGTCATCTGTACTTGCTGGCGACATTCTTCATCTCTACAAAAATCATCAAACTTGTCATGGGCGTACACTGCCATGGTGGATGACCTGGACAAAATTTTCTCCTACAACTGGTCAGAACACATATTAAAGAATTTGGTAATCAGTTTAGTTGAATCGAACAACAAAAACATTCTGGATGTGTTAGTTTTGCAGTCCCCACTTGAAATTAATTTCCTTAATTTATGTTGATAACATTATTTCACATTTATGTGTAGTATTGGGTATACGAGAGGACAAACCTGATTGCTCCAGTGGATATGAACTTGGTCCCAAGGTTCATGGAATGTGATCTTGAAGAGTTATACAAGAAGCTCCAGTCGATTAAAATCAAGGAGCTTGATTGTTCTTACGTAAGTATCAGCGAACTCCATTTATTGTGTATGTAAAATCACTTATGGTGCATGTATAATAACACATTAATCTACTGTAAAAGTAAAATGATGCATGAAACTTATATTGGTGCACAAAAGTTATATTGGTGCACTAACGTTTGAACTTGTACTGGTGCATGAACATTTTGAGTTTATATTGATGTTTGAAACTTATATTGATGCCCTAACATTTGAACTTATACTGGTGCACGAACATTTTTATATTGGTGCACGAATATTTGAACTTATATTGGTGCATGTATAATAACACATTAATCTACTGTAAAAGTAAAATGATGCGAAACTTATATTGGTGCTCGAACATTTTTATATTGGTGTACGAACATTTAAACTTATATTGGTGCACGCAATTTGAACTGATATTGGTGTTTGAAACGTATATTGATGCACTAACATTTGAACTTATACTGGTGCACGAACATTTTTATATTGGTGCACAAACATTTGAACTTGTATTGGTGCACGGACATTTTTATATTGGTGCACGAACATTTGAACTAATATCGTTGCTTGAAACTTAATGCTACTTATCTATACCACTATAAACAATTGGATGCAGATAAATGAAATAAGTTCACCAATGTCAAATGAGGAAGGTGAACTTCTGCACCTCATTGTTGGCGATAAACCAGAATCCCCCATCTCCTCTCATTTAACCAACAAGATACACAAGACAACCAAGAACAACAAATTCAAGAACCAACAATTGATGAACCACCTACGACAGAAGAACAAATTGATGAACCACCTACGATAGAAGAAAATCTTATGAGTCAACAATCCTGTTTTATGCATCTACACCAGACACCACAATTGCTGAGGTTTTGATTGATCTGAGTGAGATACTATAGAGGACAATTTATATGATGACTAAAAAATATCCAGTGATGATAACTTGGTGGATGTGTTTGTCAATAACGAGCCAGAAGATGTGGGTATCGAAAATCCTCAGCTGATGAAAACAACTCAAAAATCAGAATTTCCTCAATATGAAGAGGTATTGGCGCAACTTGAAGAATTAAAGGCAGCTTTTTGACAAAGGAAATGGAGTTGCAGAATTACAAATGAAATTTGATGCCTTTGTTCAACAGACGGAAGTAATGCCTACAACAGAATTCCTTGAACAAGCAAAACTCAGAAACAGCTTGAGGAATAAAAAACAATGCATCTGCTGAAGGAAGAGGAGCTGAAAGATTTGCATACAATATTTGATGAACAGAAGAAACAAAAGGGAAGATCTTGAGAATATAACTGCACAGCTCCATGACCAAATTCAAATAATAAAACAAGATAATGACACACTTGAGAATGAGTTGAGCAACACAAAAGCAATTACTTAGATGTTGAATGACGAAAATCAGAAACTCGTCAAAGAAAATGCGGAATAGACATCGATGGTGAAACGTATCAAGAACCGAATGGACAGAATGAGCAAAAAAGATAAGGACCACACTTACCCTGCAATGAGGAGAGCTAAGAGATCCAAAAAAAATGAAGCAACATAAGAAGAAGAAGAAAATAAACAAAAAATGTAAGCAATGAGATCATACTTTTGCCAGACGATGGTGATTTTGAAGATACGGAGAGCCTTGGGAAAAATAATAAGGATGGGCCCTTCATTTTCAAAACAAAAAATGTTGCGTTCAAACGATTGACAAAAGAATAAAAAGATTTCATAATAAAAGTTAACAAGGAGCATGTACAATGGTACGCCTTAAATTTTTTTTTTTTAAAATATTATAAACCATGTTGGAAATCGAAATTGTTGAACTTTATCATTGTGTGCAGCTGAATCATATTGTGGGGTCCTCATTACTTAATCCATTATATATCAATTAAGCATACATACGTGAGTCTGAATTAAGTAAAAACATACACTGATTAAGAGTTTCTGACTAGTTAAGTTGTTACAAGGGTTATAAAAAAACCTAACCAACTATACATCACATGTACAAGCAACAACCTAATCCAAGATAACTCATAGGCAGTGGTTCAGCTCGCAGCGGAAAATGACTCGCATCCCGTCCTCCCACGTCTATGAGTCCCTACAGAAACATTCACACAATGTGAGTATAGATAAACCATTATCTCAGTGCGATATAAAAACACAATATCAATGATAAAGCACAATAATAATCATTAATTGTGAATGCTCTGTATTATGCATCAACAAATGCAACTATGTCATGACATGTCTCATCACACATCCTATTATCACAAGACTAATATGATATGTCTATTTCCGCTCAATATGTCAGTGGAACCGCCTCACATCTTCATATTAGCAACACATATCATCGTACCGTCCTCACATGATAATAGCCAGAGTATATACCCAAAAACCGGCGTATATCTCTCATACCAAGTATATGTAGCATACCCGAGCATATACCCAAACCAGGCGTATACCTCTAATGCTAACGTAGCATACCCGAGCATATACCCAAACCAGGCGTATACCTCTAATGCTAAAGCATATACCTCATCCATCTCAAACACATGATATCCATTAATGTACATGCATATGATACTACAAATCATATGATACCAACACAACACAATTCATATGATATCAATCTCATAACATCATCTCATAATATCTATACTCCGTACGTTAACACGTACCTGGTATACGACAATAAAAGCGATAAATCAGGCGTTGATGGCTAATTGCATCTTTGCCCCGTCCCCTGTGATGATGCTACAAGCACATGAACAATATACCATGTTATAAGAGGCTTAAAAAGAAATGCTACAAAATATAACATTTTTTCATAATTTCTAAGGCACAGATCGATTGCTACAATTGTCGATCGATCGCCAAAACTTTCTGTCTCCTCGCGATCGATCGCAACTACTTGGCGATCGATCGCCAAAATGCCCTGTTCTTAGCGATAGATCGCTACAAACTCACCGATCGATTGCCACATAATTTCACCGCCTTATATTTTGCTCTGTACGTGGCGATCGATCGCCAAAAAGCTAGCGATCAATCGCCAATGTTTAGAAAATCAGAACATGACGATTTTCAAGCATATCTTCATGGTATTCCTTCTCCTACTCGAATTTAATCATTTCCACATGTTTCTTGAAATCTTTAATAATATATAGAAATGTTTCCATCATCCTAGAATCCAATTCTTGGCAAAGAAACAAGTTATGATTTCAAACATGAACACTTGAGACTCAACTTCACATACTTCATACACAACAACATAAATCAAGCTTAATGTTAGGATCGGGGTAGTGTTTAGAAGGGGGGGTTGAATAAACACTAGATTCAATTTCGATTTCTTTTTCTGGTTAACTGTAAACTGTTAAGTATTACAGTTGCTTCTCAATATTGGGCAAGTCAGCAGACACTTGTTATAATGCGGAATACGTCTACTGAACTTGTGATGAATAAAACTGAGGTAATAAAGCAATGAACAAATAACACAAGAGTTGTTTCTGGAAGTTCGAAGCACAACGCTTCTACGTCTCCCCTTCTTCCTTTGCAGGAAGGATTCACTAGAAGACTTGGTTTACACTTTTACAGTATACAACCTTCTTAGGCACTAACACACTTGGCCTAAACTCCTAGCAATCACAATCTTCTTAACTTTTGATTACAAGAGATTCTATAACACTCTTTACAGAATAAACTTTCTAACTTCGAGATTTTGAGCAGCAGACTTCAATTGGAAATAATCTATCACAGATTCAGTTTCGCTGTTTGTCTGCTCTTTGCTGAACGTTTGGAATATCAGTAATATGATTTTCTTGTTTGATTTGAAGTATATCTCTTTGTTGAAAATCGCTCAGCATCTGTTCATTCTCTGCTTGGACGTATTTATAGGTTTGGTTGTCCAACGGTAGCTTTTCTGTATATGGAAGAGATTAGCTTTCCAAATGCATATTGTCTTCTTTCCTATTTTGTTTAAGCAACGGCTCTTTTCACTCTGACGGTAATGGTGGCGGAGATATAGCAGGGGTGCGCCGCTCTGTTGTACCTTTGTCAGAGAATGTTGTACTTATTTTGTCTAGTTGCTTAGTGCTCTTACTGGAAGTTTAGACTTCTGCTGGTTTTCTTTGTTCAACTGGTCGTTCATCCTCTTATAACCAGTTGAAGTCTTTGTTTAGTGTGAGACTATCCGGTTGATAGTTGTCCAGTAGATGTCTATCCAGTTGGTAGCCATCCAGTTGATGTCTTGTCCAGTTGATGTCTATCACCCGGTAGGTGTCTTCATCCGATAGGTGTCTTCATCCGGTAGATGTCTTCATCCGGTAGGTGTCTTCATCCGGTAGATGTCTTCATCCGGTAGGAGTCTTTATCCAGTTGATCTTGACATCCGGTATGAGTCTTTATCCAGTTGGTCTTTGACATCCGGTAGGAGTCTTTATCCAGTGGGTCTTTGACATCAGTAGGAGTCTTTATCCAGTTGGTCTTTGACATCCGGTAGGAGTCTTTATCCATTTGATCTTTGACATCCGGTAGGAGTCTTTATCCAGTTGGTCTTTGACATCGGTAGGAGTCTAGCATTCAGTAGGTGTTTGTAATCACCAAAACTTAGAAATCGTTTTCCCAACAATTTCCCCCTTTTTGGTGATGACAAAACTAAGCAATAATCGATTTCCTACTCGAGTAAATAAGATGAGAATCCTGAAAATACTTGAAGGACATAATGGAAAAGAAATTTTCATTTGTTATAAATATAAGCAGATTACAAGTTGTAATCAAACTGGACAATTGAGAGAGATTCATCTTTATTTAAGATGAATTCTAATAACTTGAATAGAATCTAAGACAAATCTAGTTTTACACAATATAGCTGAGACATGACAAATTTTTAAACAAGCACTGTAGACCCGGAGAGCTTCGATCCACCTTATTTCAGAGAGGAAGAGCTCGATCCACCTTGTTTCGGAGAGGAAGAGCTCGATCCACCTTGTTTCAGAGATGACCTAATGAAAATACTCTATCTCTGCCGGTCTACCTTGTTTCAGAGAGAAGGTCGGGAAGAGTCATATGTATATTCATCAGGCAGCTTCCATGGTTCATGGATTCACCTATCAGAATACTCTATCTCTGTCTTCCCCCTTTTTGTCATCAGCACCCAGATAACTCCTGATAGCAGTTCCTGACTGATGATGAGCATCAGAGCAGGATCCAAAACGCTGAAGCTTAATGGAGCTGGGTTAGATAAGTAATCAACCAATGAGGGGTTGATTTAGATAAGTAATAAACCCATGAAGCGGAAAAATATCTAACAGAAAACCAAGGAATTTTTAAAAGGCTTGAAATTAATCATGATGAGTGAATGTGTGTTATGTGAGTGAGCAAGAGTCGTTATTTATAGAACAAAAAAAAAGGTTTCAATTAGTGTGAATGCATTTATATTGATCAGTAAATACAAAGAAAAAGTCAACTTAAAATAGTAAATAGATAGGAGTAATTAAAGAGGGGTCAGAAAATGATACTATTTTCTCCCTAACCAATGTTGGGAATAGTCGCGTTTTTCGGTAGGCGGTTGGCGCGGACTTCGAGATCTTGTTGAGCAGTTGATCTGGACTGATTGAGTGCTCCAGTTGTAGGGGATGAACGACCAGCTGAACTTGAAGCTCGCGGTGCTGAAGGAGCAGTTCTGCTGGGTTCAGGCAGTCTGCGGATTATTTGAGGAGCGGCAGGCAGGCTGTTGCATATATCTTGAATCTGAGAAGCAAATGCTGCCTGGCCAATTCGAGAAAGAGTGTCTGCCATTGTGTTCTCAACAAAAAGTTTGAAGTCTGGTGACAGTAGTCGTTAAACTACTTAAGTCCCTGTAGACTTGCTGGAATTGAGAGTCCGTGTGCTGCTGATGGGTTCCTAGAATAAGAGTTGCAGTCCGCTCTTCCTGCTTAAGTTTATTGACATCGCTGGGGCTAGTGCTGATATTGCAGTGGAGAGATTAGCTAGCTGAGCAGCAATGTTCGGTGGCTCGTCCAGAGGGTTTGTAAAGACAAGAAATCCTCTGATAGTTCTTGAGCCAAGGACGGATCCACGGCAATCATTTGAGTATCAGTAGCAGGAACAAAAGTATCGGGATGAGCATCTACAACTGCAGTGGATAGAAAACCTGTTTCTTCAATAATTGGGACAGCTGGGGAGTCTGAGATAGTAGCAGTTGCTTCAATGTATGGGGCAGCCATATCAGCAGTGTCTTGGTCAATCGCAGCAACAGACGACTGGGGTATGATCATTGGAATGTGAAGACTCACTGGGTTTCATGGTTGCCATAGGAAATGGTAACTTGCTGAACTACCGTCTGAATTACTGTGTCCACATTGGGTGTGATTCAACAACCATCGGTTGGGACGATTGATCATTATGAGAGCTAGGAGCAGAAGAGAGTTCTTTAGCAGAAGAGGCTGCCTCCAAGGCAGTTGATGCTATCTCTGCTCTAGTGGGAGTAGTCTCTAGGACAGTAGAAGTTGATCTCCATAGTAGAGGGGACAATCTCCAAATTTGCAATAGCCATTTGTAAATCCGGCTGGTCGGGGCTTGCAACATTTTCAGCAGTGGAGCATGAGTGAAATTCCAGTGGGATATGCGAATATCATGAAGAGCGAGCTCAGCCATTTCCAGCTTGGGGCCAAGAGCCTTTAGAACGGCTCTATCATGATTCGCTGTGCCTGAATCACCATTGAAATGTTGAAGGCGGGTTTCCACAAGGGCTTGAAGTTCGCCCATATAGTTCATCAGGCGAAAAATATCCCGTAGCTTCAGGCTTTTCTCGGGGTCTGAGATTTGAAGATAGGCCAAGATTTGGTTCTCATCTTCCCTGGCCTGATCCAGAATAGGATCGAAATCATCAAATCGAACTTTTACTCGAGCCTTTACCCAACGATCAAAAATATCTAGCTGTGGTTGCAGTTTGGCTTCAACTGTATCCATGACCATTTGGATCTCGAAGGCAACAGGAGTGGACACTGGAGCCGTAAGAGTTTTCCTTTGCCAGCAGGGGTGGTCTTTGGATGACATTACGGACATAAGGACTTGGGTGTCCTAAAGCTGATAGTGCATGGTGCTTGCTGAGAGCTCACCAGTGCTGACGGAGTGTCAACTGGAACCATTGATGGAGTAGGCACCATGGCTAATGAAGCAGTTGGTTTCCTCAGTTGGAGGAATTTCAGGGCTGGGTTCTCTATCAGGAATAACGTATGTAGGTCCGGCGGAGGAGATGGTATCAGAAGCGGCAATGAACTGCTGTCGGATAGCTGAAGGAGCAGCTTTTCTTGTTCTGGGCTTCTTAGGAGGAGGAGGAGAAGACTCAGCGGATTCCGAGACAGTTTGTTCAGAGTCACTAATTACTTGAGTCAATCGGCGCTTTGTCACCCCCAACTTCTCTGCCACTTCTCGTGTCGATGAAGCTGAAGATACTTGGCAGTGATAAGTCTCCCTGGATGAAGGTTGGAGAGAGCCCCTGTCTTAATGTGTTTGCTGTCAAAAAGGCTGCTTAGCGGGAGAACAAAGCCTGATTGACCCTTGCCAGAGACTACTAGACTAGTCAGAGTTTGAAATAACACAACTGACCAGTTTATCTCCAATCCTTTGCATATTGCACTCATAACGTCAAATTTTTCAGGGGTGATCATATCAAATGATCCAGCCTTACATAGAAGCCCCTTGGAGATGATGTCTGCCAGTTGTCGATAATGGCTCTTCATTAATACTTTCCTGAATGGGGGTCGTTGAAGGCGATGAGCAGAGTCAGAAGCTGTGAGGCGCATCTCTTCTCGTAGTTCCACTGGAATAGTGGAAAAATCAGTAAGTCCGGTAGAGGGAAGGCACAGGTGTGTGGCAAATTCAAGTTGGGTGATTTTAACCAACTGTCCAGAGACGGATGCCACCACGGTGTCATCAACAACTTTGGCCGTAGCAAAGAACTCGTGTAGCTCGTTCTTGTAGAATGAGGGGGCCTGGATCAGGATTACCAAGAGGCCTGAGGTATCCAGCTTTTGAATCAGCTCCTTTGTCTCCTCATCAGATGTGTATATAGAATGAAATCTATGTGATAGCATTGGTGATGAAGCTTGGCTGTATATTCTTTGACATTTTGGATGAATATGAGGAAGAAACATCAGCAATCTTGTTAGAGTAAAATTTTCTGAAAGAAAAGATAGTTGCAGTGAATTGTTGGAGACGAAGAGTAGTGAAACTAATGGCGTTAAAATGAAAGTATATGTAACGTCGTACTGTAGATGAGCGGACACATGTATACGTGGCGATCATCTAGCGATTAAAAAATTTTAACCAATAAATAAAAGGACATGATTTAGCGGGAGTGAAATATTTTTATTTTACACAAAAGTAATTTTGAATTCCGACGTTCATTAGGTTATAAGTATCGAGGGTTATTTTTGTCAAAGCATATTTGGTAACATCTGCTGTTTGTAGGGTTCGACTGGTAGGAAAGCATCTACTGGATGTAGAGTCCTACTGGTACGGATACACATACTGCAGCTGACCATTGTATTACCAGCTGAGCTTAAATAACCATGATAGGATTAAACTGAAATTCCCCCTAAATTTATGCAAATAAACTAACTGATTCCCCCTGAATTTATTACCAAAACAAAATAATCAAGAAGTAATTTCAATTAAACCAAGAATATTTCGAAAGTAAGAAAACTTAGCGTCCGGTAGGGGTTTTGTGAAAATGTCTGCTGCCTGTTGTTCGGTAGAAATATACTCCAGCCGAATTTCTTTCTTCATAACATGATCTCTGATAAAATGATGACGAATGTCAATATGTTTAGTACGAGTATGAAGAACTGGATTGTATGTTATAGCAATGGCAGACGTGTTATCACAAAATATGGTGCTTCTGTGGATTCGATTCCATAATCTCTTAGTTGTTGCTGAATCCAGAGCACTTGAGCACAACAGCTTCCAGCAGCAAGGTACTCTGCCTCTGCAGTGGAAGTTGCTATGGATGTCTGTTTCTTGCATCCCCATGATATCAATCGATCTCCAAGGAATTGGACAATACCCACTGGTGCTTTTTCTGTCAATTTTGCATCCAGCATAGTCAGCATCTGAGTATCCAATAAGATTAAAAGTTGAGTCTCTTGGATACCATAGACCAACATTTTCAGTGCCTTTCAAATATTTGAGGATCCTTTTGACAGCAGTGAAGTGCGACTGTTTGGGATTTGCTTGAAACCGGGCGCACATACACACTGCAAACATAATATCTGGTCGACTGGCTGTCAATATAAGTAGAGATCCAATAATGCTTCTATACATTTGTAACTTCGACTGGTATTCCTGAATTATCCAAGTCGAGTTTGGCAGATGAGCTCATTGGTGTGTGGCAGCAGCTGAGCTGGTATCATTCCATATTTCTTCAGCAGCTCTTTAGTGTATTTAGACTGATTTATCAAGATTCCTTCACTAGATGCTTGACTTGCAATCCTAAGAAAAATGATTTCCTCCCATCATGCTCATCTCAAATTGGTCCTGCATTATCTTTGAGAATCTTTCACATAATTTTGGGGTAGTACTGCCAAAAATAATGTCATCAACATATATCTGAACTAACAGAGTATGGTCTCCCTTTGTAAATTTAAATAAAGTTTTGTCCACCGTGCCAATGGTGAAGTCATGATCAATCAAATATTTTGATAGAGTTTCATACCATGCACGGGGGGCTTGCTTCAGACCATATAAAGCTTTGTTCAGATGATAAACATAAGATGGTTGCAGATGGTTTTCAAATCCAGGAGGTTGTTCAACATATACTTCTTCCTGGAGATTGCCGTTAAGAAATGCACTCTTAACATCCATCTGATAGACCTTAAAGTCTTTAAATGCAGCAAAGGCAAGAAATATGCGAATGGATTCTAATCGGGCTACAGGGGCAAAGGTTTCATCAAAATCATTCCTTCTTCCTGCCTGTATCCCTGTGCAACTAGTCTTGCTTTATTCCTAATTACTGTACCATTTTCATCTAGCTTATTTCTAAATACCCATTTAGTGCCGATAATTGTGTGATGATATAGACGTGGACTAAATGCCATACTTTGGTTTCGCTCAAACTGATTTAGTTCTTCCTGCATTGCTTCTCTAACACCTCAACTTGGGTCTAATATAGCTTCATCAATCTTCTTAGGTTCTATATGAGATATGAAATGCGCATGAAGAAATTCATTAATC
>CAJQUN010002553.1:0-25261 GCA_907163345.1 Haberlea rhodopensis | reverse complement strand
AATGGTGCTTGTGTATGGTTAGTAGTTTATGTCTGCATTGAGATCCCCCTGGTTAAATTTGGAAAGTGCATTAAAAGTAAAACTCCATCAGTGTTACTTCAAAATACCTTCTCGTCCATGGCTGTTTATCTTTGATTTGTGGTTCATTAGTTTATATTAAGTTATTGTTTGGCGGGGGAAGCTATATATCCCATAATCAAGACTTTACATTTTAAATCACACGGAAATGTGTAACTATGTCTCTTAAACTTTGTGCGCATATTGCATGAAATAGCTGTGAATATTGATTGTATAATGGGATTCCTCTTTTTTGATAGTGCTACAGCACCCCTTCCTGATGTTGGCCAATGGGTGCTGCTTGCATTGAATGAGAAATTGCCTCCAACGGTGGTTGATATTTTGAGAGCTCGTATCATTGGCTTGCACCATTTCTTGATGTTATTTATAATGCTGCATTCTCAGTATTATTTAACTCCATCGAAGCCCCTGGTCTTGGCTTAGGTGCAGATACATGTTCACCATGGGTATTGGGCGGCTACTTCGGGCGATAGCTTTGTCTCTACGATACTGCCTTCACCGCGCCCGTGGTGTGCATCTGCTCGGTTTAAAGTCCCTCCACAACCACATCCGTGGGCTCAGAAGTATTAGTTCCATATGCTACAGATCAAATGCTATACGACACATCATTCAACATGATTTCGCATATGGTATCTCATCTTTATTGTCCTTTCATGATCATGTACTCAACTGTTTCGAAAACTTGTTTGTATGTCTGAATCTTAGTTCATTCAGTCAACAGTTGCCATCCTAGGCACTCCAACTTGTTTTCTTCATGTTCTTTATTGTCATTTAGTAACAGCAAGTGTGGTTTTGTTTGCATATTGATCCTTTAATCCATAAGTATTGAATGAACCAAGTTCACCCTCATGAGATTGAGGTTTAGAATATTTGTTCTTAATTGTAATGTTAGGAACAGTTTCATAGTTTGTGATACCTCCTAAAAGATACCACCTGACGAGACGACCTGGTTCCATGGTATATTACTCGCCTTTCTTCGCTAGACTCGCCTACCATTCCGATCTTTGTAACGACCGACCTGTTTGGCCGACCTGTTTCACCTCACCTGATGCCCCTCCGGTATCTCGGCGAGCGACCTCTTTTGAGAGCCCGAGCTGATATACCGAGCTCTTCTCATTTTCTTGTTGTACCGGCTCTCAGCAAGGAAACTGGTCCCCCAAGATACCTAGTCCTAGATCTGCGGAGAGCAATATCAGGGATTGTTGTATTCACAGGATCTTGACATATCTGGGTAAGATTTGGATAAACATGGAAAGAGTCCTTGCGGCAATACAACTCTTAGGTCTCCGTCTATAAATACCAGGTTTGGGGTATCAATTAAGCTAATTAATAATTGTCTTTACCTACCGCATATATCTCCTTATTATATCCAATCGCCTGACTTGAGCGTCGGAGGGGATCCACCGGAAAAACTTCTGGCACCCTTCTCACTGTTATTTCGTATTTTCAGGTCATTGCAGAAGATCTTTACTGACATCCCTGCTGTTATATTGAGCGTGGAGAAAAAAAGAGAGGTGAACCCCCCTCTATTGATATCAGCAAGTCACCGCAAATTTTGGTGATATCAATTGGCGCCGTCTGTGGGAAGTATTTACTGAATTGAAGACGTTGATATGGCTGGACGACGTGGACGTGGGCGTGGAGTCAGGAAGAATCAGGAAGAAAGAGAAAATCCCAGTATGGAAAATCAAGATGTTCATCCACAGCAGGAAGATCAAGCACCTCCATCTGTTATGAATGTGGGAGATCTGACTATGGAGCAACTGGCACAATTCATCAGTCAGACCATGCGAATACGTTTTCCAGCACCAGGTTCCGCCACCAACGGAGTTTAACCAACCTCCACCCCCTCCACAAACAAATCAGGCGCCTCCGCCTGTTCAACCAGAGCAGGTCCCTGAAAACAATAGGGTAGCAAGTGCTGTGGTGGATACACAAGTAGAGCCTCCGCTAATATAGATCCAATGGAAGCTGTATGGGGAGAGATAAGGCGATTGGGTCAGCATCTTGGTGGCGAACTCCAGTGGCTAGGAGAGAAAGTCCATTCTCCCTAATTATTCTAGGAGAGGAACTCCCGCCAAATTTCAGACAACCTGCAGTGGGAAAATATGATGGAAGCACAGACCCGGAAGGCATCTTGGAAGATTTGAGAATGCTGCTCTGTTGCATAGGTATTCTGATGGGATCAAATGTCGTGTTTTCCTTACCACCTTGGTTAGATCGGCACAACAATGGTTTAATTTACTTAAACCAAACACTGTACGCTGCTTTGAGGAGTTTAGTTCGGCTTTTTCTAAACCAGTTCGCCAGCAGTAAGAGGTATCAAAAAACTTCTTTGAGTCTGTTCACTACCAAGCAGAATGAACATGAGTCGTTGAGGGAGTTCGTACAACGCTTTAATGGGCAGCCTTAGAGGTCCCCACTGCAACGGTGGATGTCCTTATTAACGCCTTTACACAAGGCTTAAGGCAGGAGAGTTCTTTAAATCCTTGGTAAAGAAACCTCCTCGAAGTTATGACGAACTTCTAGGAAGAGCTGAAAAGTACATCAATCTAGAAGATGCTCAGAGACAGAGAAGGGTTGATCTGCGGCCATCAGAAAAGAAGGATAAGTTAGAGTTAAGCAAGAAAAGAACTGCTGATAGGCCGATGAAAGTGGTCGAACTAGAAGTCAATTTGCATCACGCATACCTCTATCCATGAGCTTGGAAAGAGCTATGGAAATATGTGATGATAGAAAAAACTGGAAAGACCAAGGAAGTCGGAGATAAGGGCCCCGTACGCCTATCTCTGATAAGTATTGTGAATTCCATAGGGAGTACGGTCATATAACGAATGAGTGCCAGAAGCTTGAAGATGAGGTAGAAAGAATCATCAAAAGAGACTCTGAAATAAAAACTCTGCTAACAAGGAAGCAAGAACCTTCTCAAAAAAGTCAGGGTAGAAGATGGTGGTACCGAGGTAAAAGAAGTGAAAAGACACCATATAGGGGCCGAACCAGGGCCCGGGAAAGGGGTATTGCTCCTAAAGAAACAGATAATCAAGGAGAAGGGTCGATCAGGTGGAGAATAATCCCACCCGAGGAACTATTAATATGATCTCAGGGGGACCCACTGATGGAGATTCGGGCAGAGCTCGGAAAAGTCATGGTAGAATAATGGAATAATGGAAATTTCGAATTATCGGAAGAGGAAGAGGTAATTGCAAGGGATGAGCCTGTCATAAGCTTCGGGCCTGATGATCTGAAAGGAGTTGCAACACCACACAATGATGCCCTAGTGGTCACTGTAACCATAGCTAACTATGACGTAGCAAGGATCTTCATCGATACTGGAGCTCAGTCAGTCAATGTCTTGTTCAAAGATACATTAGAAAGATGCAGATAGAGGGGTCAAAATATGAACATATTGCAACTCCTCTGTATGGGTTCACCGCCACGCAATTCAACCACTTGGACAGATCAATCTGCCCTTATCTCTGGGTCATGGGATGTCCCGCATAACAAAGATGGTTTAATTTCACTGTGGTAGAGGCGCCTTCATCATATAATGCAATCTTAAGCCGACCTGGAATGAAGGACTTCAAGGCGGTAGCTTCTACTTATCATCAGAAATTAAAATTCCCAGTGGGTAGAGAAGTTGGGTTCTTTGTGGTGACCAGAAGACAACCCGCAGATGTTATGTGGACGAAGTAAGAAGACGTTAAGCGAGCTCGTCGGGAGGTTGGTTGTATTGACAGAGCTGGGTATAGTGTTCCGAATGACAAAGGCATTCCCAACAGCTTGGATGAAGAACCTGAAATAATTGAGCTCGTCTCTACTGATCAAAAAGTAAAAATAGCCAAGGACTTGGAAATAAATATTAAAGCCGATCTCATCTCATGTTTGATTAAAAATGAGGATATCTTTGCCTGGAGTGCTCGGGATCTAAGGGGAATAGACCTGACGTGCTAGAACATCATTTGAATGTGCTCTCGGGAGTCCAACCTGTAAAACAGAAGAAAAGACATTTTGGACCTGAAAAGGATAAGGTCATAAGAGAGCAGGTGGAGGAGCTCCTTCGGGCAGGTCAAATTCGAGAAATACAATTTCCAACATGGCCCTCAAATGTGGTTTTGGTACCAAAGAGCTATGGAAAGTGGAGGATGTGTATAGACTTCAGAGATCTAATAAGGCATGTCCGAAGGATTGTTACCCATTACCAGGATTGATCAGATGGTTGATTCAACAACATGACATCAGTACTTGTGCTTAATGGATGCCTACCAGGGATATCATCAGATCCCTTTGGCTAAAGAAGATCAAGATAAAGTTAGTTTTGTCACCTCAGATGGGACTTTTGCTATGTTGTTATGCCCTTCGGGCTCAAGAATGCAGGAGCTACTTACCAGCGTTTGATGGACAATGTGTTTTCAAAACAGCTAGGCCGAAATGTGGAAGTATATGTAGACGACATTCTGGTAAAATCAAAAAAGTGGCACCGATCTATTGCCGATCTGACTGGGACTTTCTCCACCCTTAGGTCTTACGGGTTAAAGTTAAACCCCCAGAAATGTGTGTTTGGGTAAAAAGCGGGAAATTTCTAGGCTATATAGTGACAGAAAGGGGGATTGAAGCTAATCCAGAAAATGTGAGAGCTATCTGTGAGATGTCTCCTCCAAAGAACCTTCAAGAGGTGCAACGCCTGGCAGGAAAAATCGTTTTCTTTATCACGATTTATTTCTCGATCAGCTCAGCTCATAGAAGTCTCCCCTTTTTTAAGATACTCCGGAAGGCTGACAAATTTGAATGGAACGAAAAATGTGGGGAAGCATTGAAGAATTGAAAAAATACTTAGCTGAACTTCCCATTTTAGCCAAGCCTCTGCAGGCAGAGAGGTTTATACGTCTACCTATCAGCGACTGAGGAAGCAATCAGCTCGGTTCTTGTCAAAGAGAGGGAATCAGAACAGCAGCCGATAATTACTTATCTCATCTGCCTTGAAAGATGCTGAGCTGAGGTATTCGGAGATCGAGAAGTTGGCTCTAATGTTTGATTATCACAGCTAGGAGACTCAGGAGTCATCGTACCTATTTCCTATCCCATCCTATAACGGTGCTAACAAACAGCTCTCTGGGAAAAATACTCAGCCGCGCAGATGTCTCTGGACGACTTGTTAAATGGACAACTGAACTACTAGAGAGTATGATATACAGTATGAGCCACACACAGCTATCAAAGCTCAGGCCTTAGCAGATTTATTGCGGAACTGTTCATCCCGAGAAAGAAGAATTATGGAAAGCATTTGTAGATGGTTGGGTTGTGCTGATCTCTCCAACTGGAGAAGAGGTATGTTTGGCAGTTCGATGGATTTCGAGTTTCCAACAATGAGCAGAATATGAGGCAGTATTGACTGGATTAAGGCTGCTCGAAATGTTGGAGCTAAGCGTATACATGTCTTCTCTGACTCCCAGCTTGTAGCCACAACAAATGAACGGCGCCTATGAGGTTAGAAACGAGAAGCTAATCCATTATGCAAGTACCATAGAAAAAATCAAGGAGGGATTTTCTAGGTAACATTCAAACAGATCCCACAGAGATAGAAAGGAATAGAAAGGACTGGACAGTTTGGCAAGAATGGTGTGCTCTCCGCGTGGCAAAATAGAGATGTGGTGTTTCAAATTGAGTTAACTCTAGTCAAGACTCTGTCTGAATCCGTGGAAGAAAATGATTGGAGACAAGAGCTCTTAGATATCTCTCTTATCTTATCAATGCTAAGCTCCCTTCTGATACCAAAAAAGCTTATAGACTCAAAAAGGGAGTCAGAGATTACTCATCGAAGGAATCTTGTACAAGAGGTCTTTTGCCCAACCACTTTGCGTGTTTTGGGTCCGAAAGAATCAGACTACGTATTAAGGGAAATTCATGAGGGGTGCTGCGGAAAATCACCTAGGATCATATTGGCACAAGAAGGTGCTCCTGGCAGGATATTTCTGGCGTATCTCTGCTTCTCAATTCAGAAAGAGATCTAGGTGCTAGTGATCGCTCGTGTGCTAGGTGACAGTAAAGGCATTCCAGGCTCCAGAAAGATCATCCATGAGATGGAGATTATGCACGCCTTGTGGCAGCGTTTGACAGTGGGGCATGATATAGTAGGCCTTTTCCACAGGTAAAGCTCAGAAGAAATTTTGATCGTGGGCCATTGATGATTGTTTACTTCTCTAAATGGGAATCAGATCGCCATTAGCCAGAATCACTGAGAAAGAGGTATTCAACTTCATCTGGAAAAACATTGTTTGCCGATTTGGTGTCTCCGCGGAAGATCATCTCTGACAATGTGGAAGAGATTTTAAGGAGCTCTGCTCAGGGCTGGCTGAAGTGTGGAAGAGTTAAAAAATCGCTCGGCTGTTCAGGACTTCATCTGTATGCAAGCTTCAACTCAAAGTGCATCTCAGGTAGACAGGCTTTCTAACAAAAGGGTAGAAGCTTGGTTGTGGAAGAAGCCGAAGGAAATTGGGTGGAAGACACTACCCCAATGTCTCTATCGAACTACTAAACTACACCAAGAACGGGAACAGGTGAAACCCATTCAGTATGGTCTACGGAAATAAGCAGTATCCCAGCTGAAATTGGCAGATCTGGAATCATGTAAGAGTCGAATGATTCAGAGTCTTTTCTATGATGAAAAACAGAAAGAATAGAAGCGGCTGCTACCGGCTGGATCTAATTGAAGAAGTAAGGGAGGTTGCGGCGATCAGATGGAAGCATATCGTAATTGTGTGGGCGCGGAGTACAATAGACGAGTTTTATTAGAAACCTTTCGGCCAGTCGTCGGATACGTGACTAAGAAAGGTGCAAGATGTTCAAGTGGGCAAGCTAGACCCTAAGTGGGAGGGTCCCTTCAAGATTGTTGAAAAGCTAAGTCAGGAGCTTACTACCTAGAAGGTCCTGATGGAAAGATGTTGAAAAAGACCCTGGAACGCTTATCATCTCCGAAAATATTTTCTTAGTTCAGTTCTCTTTAAAATTTTAGAAAGACATGTTTTTGTTTTTGGATGATATACTCTTTATTATATTCAATGCAAGTTTTATTTATATTTTTGCAGATATTGTACAAGCAGGAGCACGAGCTCAGCCCTGGTTACGCAAGGAGAAAGCAGGTGTGCATGTCCAACCTGAATGAACGAAGCAGCGCTCAGCCCTGGTACGCCAGGAGCAAGGGTGTGCTAACTCACACCTCAGGAGACTTCTACGCGACGAGCTCAGCCCTGGTTACTCCAGGCAGCGAAGGGTTTACACCCTACCTGAGAGACACGAGCTCAGCCCTGGTTACGCCAGGAGCAGGGTGTGCAACCTACCTCAGGGAGCACGAGCTCAGCCCTGGTTACGCCAGGAGCAAGGGTGTGCAGCCTACCTGATGAGCACGAGCTCAGCCCTGGTTACGCCAGGAGCAAGGGTGTGCAACTAACTCAGGAGCACGAGCTCAGCCCTGGTTACGCCAGGAGCAAGGGTTTCACCCTACCTGAGGAGCACGAGCTCAGCCCTGGTTACACCAAGAGCAAGGGTGTGCAACCAACATCAGGAGCACGAGCTCAGCCCTACGTTAGGAGCAAGGGTGTGCACAGCCTACCTGAGGAGCACGAGCTCAGCCAACTGTTACGCCAGGAGCAAGGGGTGTGCAACTAACTCAGGAGCACGAGCTCAGCCCTGGTTACGCCAGGAGCACGGGTGTGGCACAGCCTACCTGAGGAGCACGAGCTCAGCCCTGGTTACGCCAGGAGCAAGGGTGTGCAACCTACCTTAGGAGCACGTTTACGACGAGCTCAGCCCTGGTTACGCCAGGAGCAAGGTTTTCACCCTACCTGAGGAGCACGAGCTCAGCCCTGGTTACGCCAGGAGCAAGGGTGTGCAACCTACCTCAGGAGCACGAGCTTAGCCCTGGTTACGCTAGGAGCAAGGGTGTGCAACCTACCTTAGGAGCACGTGTACGACGAGCTCAGCCCTGGTTACGCCAGGAGCAAATGTTTCCATTACGTGGTGAATTATTAACCTAGGCCGAGCTACGTCATGCTTGGTCCTACCTGTTTAATGTTTGCCATTACGTGGTGAATTATTAACCTAGGCCGAGCTATGTAATGCTTGGTCCTACCTGTTTAATGTTTGTCATTACGTGGTAAATTATTAAACTAATCCGAGCTACGCCATGCTTGGTCCTACCTGTTTAATGTTTGCCATTACGTGGTGAATTATTAACCTAGGCCGAGCTACGTCATGCTTGGTCCTACCTGTTTAATGTTTGTCATTACGTGGTAAATTATTAAACTAATCCGAGCTACGCCATGCTTGGTCCTACCTGTTTAATGTTTGCCACGTGGTGAATTATTAACCTAGGCCGAACTACGTCATGCTTGGTCCTACCTGTTTAATGTTTGCCATTACGTGTAGGGATGGCAATTGGGCGGGTCAAACCCGGACCCGTATTGAACCCGACCCGCCGGGCGGGTCCAAACCCGCTTCAACCGGGTTTGGAAGCGGGGCGGGGCGGGTCCTGGGATTGGCCGAACCCGCCCCGCACCCGCCCCGCTATGCATTTTTTATTTTTATTTTAAAAAAATCAATATTGAATATACATTTCCTTTCTTTGATTGTACAATAATGTGTTATTGTTTAATTTCATATCAAAATTCATGTGTTTATGGTAAAGAAGTTGAACATTTTGAATGGATTAAAAACTAAATAATAAAATTTGATAGTTTAAAGATAGTTTTACGATGCTTATTATAAATATTTACTAGAGGAAAACATTAAATTCAATCTCAAAACTCAATTTTTGTTTTTCAAATTAATTTCTACCAAATTTTTTTTTTATAAAAAAAAAATTTGTTTGCGGGGCGGGGCTGGTAAACCCGCGAACCCGGCGGGTCTAAGCGGGGCGGGGCGGGGCGGGTATGGGTTTTATGTGTAGCGGGGCGGGTCCTGGGATTGGCCAAACCCGTCCCAACCCGCCCCGTTGCCATCCCTAATTACGTGGTAAATTATTAAACTAATCCGAGCTACGTCATGCTTGGTCCTACCTATTTAATGTTTGCCATTACGTGGTGAATTATTAACCTAGGCCGAGCTACGTCATGCTTGGTCCTACCTGTTTACTGTTAACCATTACAGGGTAAATTATTGAGCTAGACCGAGCTACGACACTCTCAGTCTAGCTCTAAATAAGCTCCGCCATACAAAAATGACAAGAACGGTGAAACAGGACTAACATTAAAGAAAAGAAAAATTCTGAGGAATTACAAAATTACGTCTAAAGATCAGGGGGGGAGAGAGACAGCTACTTTCTCTACATCTAGAAAATTCAAAGAGACGTCAGGCACAAGACAGCCATGTTCTTTAATCTGGCTAAGACATCCCCGGAAACCAGCCTCAATAAAGTAAGAGAGTTTCTCCCCTACCAACTCCTCAGACTTTTGCTTCTCCTCAGCCGCCTCCTTAGAGATTTAGCAAGTTCCTGCTCAGCAGAGTTAGCTAGCCCTTTAGCTAAAGCTAACTCATTACGCAGCTCCCGAGCTCAGCCTCAAGTTGACGTTTCTGGGCCTCAATCAAAGAGCGAGCCTCAGCCTCAGCGACGATCTTCTTATCAATCTGAGCTTTTAGCTCAGAGATTTCTTTCTCATGAAGAGATTTGGCCTCAGCCAGGGTGTCTTGCATATTATCAAAGACCTTAGCATCTTTCAAGGATTGTCTTCGAATGAAATGACGACGCCTTGACATAAACTCCCCCATCAAGAGCATAGCCTCGGTCAGACTGCTCCCAGTTCGGGTCATCAGGTCCCCCCAGCTCAGTTGGCTCATATAAAGGGCATCCTCCGTATTAGGCAGGTCACGAGCCACAGCTAAGGCAACTGTGCTCGGTCCTTCCCCAACTAGTCTGACACCACCTCGGTAAGCCTCCATCACCCGCTCACGACACCTCTCCACACGAGCTGGTGCACCCCCTTTCTCACCCGTCGAAGGGAGGTCGGACGGATTGGCACGTGCCCGAACTTGTCTCAGAGGCTGAGCTTCTACAGCAGTAGACCTTGACGAGCCCCCGGGAGCAGACTGCCTTTTCCGGGAGAGCTGAGCTACATCATCGGTGGGGCTCTCACCTCCTATATCCACAATGGTTACTCCCTCGGCTGCTTGGGTTTGGCCCTGTTTTTTTCCTTTTCTGAATAGCTTTCAACACTAAGGAGCTCATAACTCTGTCTTCTGTATAAACAAATGAATAGCTCAGTCACACCGAACAAAAAACACTTGAGTAAAATAATTGTTAAAACGTGCTAGAACAAGTACCGGCTCTCCCCCTCAAGGTCAGATCAGCCAGACTCAGCCCAGCAAAACAAAGTAGATCCTCCACCAACAGCTTAGATGAATTAAAGCAGTGACTCCTGTGGCGTTCATTACATCTAAAAAGGAGGTGCTCTTTTTGAAATTTTTGGGAGGAGAGGGAGAGCCGGGAGATGTTCAAGCCAATCAGAGCAGCAGGCCCAGGGCTGAGAAGGCTTTACAAAAAAAGAACTCATTTTTCCAGTCTTTGATTTTGCTAGGATAACCCCCAACAAATGCACAGCCAGGTCGGCTGGTGACATACCAGGGCCCCTCATCCGATCTCTTGATATGAAAAAATAAGAGAGAGAGGGGGTGGTCATAAGGTAAGCCTAACGCCTTAAAAATAACTACTAGACTACACAAAATTCGGAAGGAGTTGGGAGAGAATTGGCTAAGGTTTAGCTGGTAAAAACTACTGAACTCCTGAAAGAAGTCAGGAAGAGGAAAACGTAAACCCCCTTCTAGTTGGCCGCGGTAAAAAGGTAAAAAAAACCCTCAGGAGGTTGGTTGGATCGTTGAGGAGAGGAAGGGAATATGAACTCATAATCAGAAGGGGCTTGGCTGAGCTGACGTATTTTGGCCTCATCTGACTCATCCAAGGCAGGAACATAGAGTTCATACCAGGGATAATTGACCGGAGGCGACTCTGATCTAAGACGAGGGCTGGCCTCAGTCATTTGAAGGTCGGGTTCAGCTGAGGTCCCAGCTTCCTGGGGAGCCTCAGTGCGCACCACTTCTTCAACAACTCCCTCAGGGAGGGCAATCCCTTCGGGATAAAATGAACCGTACTGATCTACCGTCTTAAGCTCCTCGTCAGTTAGAGGGGAAGGAAACAATTGATCAGGTGAAGACATTTAACAAAAACAGCTGAGAAAAAACGTACCTAGGAGTTTTCAGAAATAAAAATGGATTGCTAAAGAGGTCGGATCCGATCTGTTTCGAAAATTGCAAAAGTGGACAATGAGGGACCCGGAGCGGTATATATATAGGGAGACCTCAACGAATCACGGCCGTTGATCCCTGATGCGCTGTACGGTCTAGATTAGCCTCGGGAATCGGGCGGGGAGCCCAACAGTCGTAATTTTAGTTCAAAATTCAAAATTATGTAGCCGTTATTTCCCGCCTAAATCAAGTTTTGCTATTCTGAAGAATTGGCTCGTCATGATAACTCAGCAAATACGAGCTTCTGGTCTAAAACGTCAGCTCGACAGAGAGGGGGGACTGTGATACCTCTTAAAGGATACCACCTGACGAGGCGACCTGGTTCCATGGTATATTACTCGCCTTTCTTCGCTAGACCTCGCCTACCATTCCGATCTCTTCTAATGACCGACCGTTTCACCTCACCTGATGCTCCACGAGCCCCTCCGACCTATCTGAGCGACGACCTCTTTTGAGAGCCGCTGCTATGCTCTCTTCTCTTTTCCTTGACCGGCTACCGGCTCTCAGCAAGGAAACTGGTCCCCCAAAATACCTAGTCCTAGATCTTGCGAGCAATATCAGGGATTTGATTGTATTCACAGGATCTTGACATATCTGGGTAAGATTTTGATAAACATGGAAAGAGTCCTTGCGGCAATACAACTCTTAGGTCTCCGTCTATAAATACCAGGTTTGGGGTATCAATTAAGCTAATTAATAATTGTCTTTACCTACCGCAATATCTCCTTATTATATCCAATCGCCTGACTTGAGCGTCGGAGGGGATCCGCCGGAAAAACTTCCGGCACCCTTCTCACTGTTATTTCGTATTTTCAGGTCATTGCAGAAGATCTTTACTGACATCCCTGCTGTTATATGAGCGTTGGAGAAAAAAAGAGAGGTGAACCCCCTCTCTATTGATATCAGCAAGTCACCGCAAATTTTGGTGATATCAGTTTGTATGACGTTTTCTGGTTGTATAAGAATTTCTAAGTGTTTTGCATTACATATTTTGGTTTTAAGGATTGAGCATCTACTAGCAAAAAATATAAGTATTATAGGATTGAGAGTCTGGCAGTGAAGCAAAAATTATATCTAATGGTAAGGACGTTATTCGAAAATTTCAGCACTTCTTGGGAGTTTGCAATTATTTGATTCATCCTACTTCCAGCCATTGCAGGAGATCATGGCCTCCATTTCCAACCAGAGTGGGGGTCGATGAACTTTCTTGCTGATTTTCTTCGACCTACAGCTTCTGAGGCAGCTTCTTCATGGCTCAATCTTTTGAAAAAAGCTGGCGGTGGATGCAACGACCTACTATACAGTGGCCATATGCTTGTTGCGGTCTTGACAGCTATGGCGTGGACAGTACGTATATAAACCGAAAACTTTCGCTGAAAACGCCCCAAAAATTTATTTGAATTTCCAGTATTGATAAATCTTTTTCGCCTCGTGTCTTGAAAAATTATCTCAGGAAGCTTATGGAGGGTTCAGCTCAGCACTTATCTGGATACTCGTATTACACAGCGCCCAACGAGAAATCCGGGAGCGCCACCATTACAGCGTGGATTGTGTTGTAGCCATCTACATGGGCATCCTTTTGTGGAAAATGACCGGTCTTTTCTGGCCAACAAAGAACACTTCCAGAGATAGGAGGCTAAATAAACTTGAGAAATACAGAACAGATTACTACAAGCTGCCAAAGACTCGGATATGGATGAAGTGAGGGAACTTCTTAAAGAGGTGGAGTTGAGCAGTCAAGTTAGCCAGAAACCGAAAAGCAAAGCTATGTGGCTGTTTTCGGGTGCAACAATTTTCTTCACACTTGTAATGGTACTTCTTGCCTTCACTTTGACAAGTGATGGCTAATTTAGTTTGTCCTTTTCTGCTCTTGAAATCCCTCGTTTTTTGCTTATTCGTTTACGTATTTATTACTTTAATATAGAATACAAATGTGATTTGACAGTGCCTTAACGAGCACTCCAAGTTTGGTTGCTTCACAAGGCTGAATGCTTTTTCGTTTTAAACTTGAAGCTTTATTTGTCCACATATATATATATATATATATATATATATATATATATATATATATATACTAGTTTTTGTTGGCACCACGTATGTCTCACACCATGTTGGTTAATTTTTTCCTAATTTGATCGAAATAATATTTTAAACGACTGACTTTAACAAATTTTTAAAAAATGACCATGCTACTGTAATTTAATGGAAAAAAAAAAATAAATAATGACTGATTCTAATTTTTTTTTTAAATGTTGCCCATCTTACTATAAATTGAAAAAAATAACATTTGAAGTTGCACGTATCAATAACCGATTAAGATATTTTTCTAGTCAATTCAGGCCAAATCCTAGCAAAAATAAATTTATTTAACAAAAAAAAAAGTTTTTCTAATTTTTTTTTAAAATGAGTAGTAAGTTACTATGTAGTACTCTCTTATATATATACTAGTTTATTGGCACCGCACAAGGTGCGGTGCCAGGTATCAACATGTTGATCAATTTTTTCTTAAATTGATCGAAAATAACATTTCAAATAACTTATTTTAACAAACATTTTAAAAAAAAAACGACAATGCTACTGTAACTGAATTGGAAAAAAATAACCAAAGGACTTGCTCTAACTTTTTTTTTTAAAATGATGCTCATCTCACTAAAAACTGAAAAAAAAAAACATTTGAAGTTCTGCGCATGAACAACCGATTAAGATATTTTTTTCCTAGTTGGTTTAGGCCAAATCCGGTCATCAACAAAAAAAATTAAAGCGAGCATGCTACTGTAATTGAATGGAAAAAAATAACCAAATGACCGACTCTAACTTTTTAAAAAAACATATGATGTTCATCTTACTATAAATTGAAGTTGCGCGTAGATTAATATATATTTTTCATGTCGGCTCAGGTTAAACCCGCACATCAACAAAAATAAATTTTTGAAAAAAAAACATTTTTAAGAAAAATAATTGTAATAAATAGTGAAATACTATTTATTACTATTCCTTGCAATAGTACTATTTCAAACTCTTACACACTTATTTATTTATTATTATTATAATAATATATAGTTAGTCGAGAACAAGCACATATTAACAATATGTCATCAGTAAGCCAAAAATCAAAATGTATACAAACAAGCAAAACTAAGACCTGTAATCTACCAAAAATTCATCATGCAGAATATTTATAAAAATTATTATTAAAGTTTGTCACGACGAAAACATATTTTGAACTCTCTGTTTTTTTTTGAAGTCAGCTCATATAAAAAATTATTATTAAAGTTTGACACGACTAAAACATATTTTAAACTCTCTGTTTTTTTTTAAATCAATTCATACTTGACAAAATCAACAAGATTTTTTCTAAAAAAAAGAAAACATTTTAATTTAAAACAATTAAGATGAGAGGGATGCACTATTGGGGCAAAGATCAAATCTTTCCAAACAAATCCGTATTTATACAAAATAATAATAAATAAAAAAAAAGAAATAGGATGGACGTTTACTGTTCATACCCGATGCAAAAAAATAATAAATAACAAAAATAAAAGAAAAAAAAAAAAGAAAAAGGAAATAGAAATAAAAAAAAGAAAAAAACGTAGTAACCATACGCGGCTTAAATAATAAATAACAAAATTTGCCACAACGATATCCTATTTTGAACTCTCTACTTTTTAAAATCAATTCATACTTGACAAAAACAACAAGTTTTTTTCTAAAAAAAAAAAAAGAAAACATTTTGAATTTTAAAAATTGAGATAAGGATGCACAGTTGGGTCAATGGTCAAATCTTTTCAAACAAATCAGTAATCATGCAAAAAAATAATAAATAACAAAATAAAAGAAAATAAGATTGACGTTTATTGTTCACGGGACCAATACCCGATATAAAAATAATAATAAACAAAAATAAAAGAAAAAACAAAAGGAAAAGAAAAAAAAAATTTTAAAAAAAGATGAAGGACGTAAAGTTACTGTTCATTAGAACAGTAACTTTACGGCTCTTATATATATGGTTAATATATATATATACTTTTCAAAAAAAAATTAGTATTTCATTTTTTTTCTAAAAAAATTATGCATGCCCTCCTCATATAATCATCACTTTTGTTCGATCTTTTAAGCTTTTCTGTTTTCCAAGATATTTAAGAATTATTTCGTATTTTACTTAATACAGTATAGATTAGAATTCATAAAATAACTAATACGATTTTGAAAAATAATCATTTGAACATAACTTTTTATTCTTAATTATTTTTGTAAGAAATAAAATTGAAACTTTTTTGTAGATGGGGAAATTTGCTGCCGCTACTCTTTTTGAGTGCACATTGGATGTCCTTCAAACAATGTCAACCAGGTAAATTGCACTAGACAAGTTCGATGCGACAGATTCGACCGAAAAAATACCGATGGGGTGACTCAAATTAGTGACCTAAGGCCTATATATTCACATATTCTACTAACTCGGACACACGTAATAAAAATTACCAAATTGTTCCAACTTCCACCCCCACACGCCAAAGTCGCATTGCCCCTCTATATATTTCATTTCTTCTTTTTCAGTACATACTGAAATAGCAATTTAGCTCCAAGGCGACGCGCCTCTCTTTATATATTTTCCACAAAGAACGACGGTAATGGCCTTTTCAGTTACGGCCGCAGTCACCAGAACAGCCGTTAAAACGCCTACGTCTGCTACATCTGTAAATGTGAAGCTTCCGCTATTTTCTTCTCTTCAATTTCCAAAAGACCTTCGCCTTTTGAGTACTCGGAGCAAGTCCCTCAAATATGAATCTAGACCCCGAAGCCTTACGCTGGTAATTGTTAATTGGTGAACGAAAAAAAAAATAATTTTGGAGGTTTTTTGATTGATTTGATTTGGGTTTTTTGTTAGAATTTCATTTGACGGTCTTTTGTGATATATTTTATTCTGGGCTGAAGGAATCTTTTTTTTCTTTCTTTGCTATTATGTGATGGATTGTTAGTTCGAAGTGAAAATCTATACGTTATACGAATGGAATTACGTGGTACATGATGTTAGGTGGAATTCTTTCTTATGTTGTTCCTTGATTTCCCCGAAATTGAGAAGAGTGTGCTTTTTCTGTAGACGTGTGCCATTTATCTCCTTGATATTTCAGTTAAAAAAGATATTCTGAAAATACAAAATGTTGTGTGTGTGTGTGTGTGTGTTTTAATTATACTCCCCACAATGCGGTAGGATTAAATTGGGTTGAATTTTCTCTCAACAACGTTGTAGACAATGTTGGATTACATTCGTTTTAATTTTCTTGTGACAGTAAAGTAGCTGATATTGATTCACAAGCCCGAAGGTCGTAAAAACAATAAAGAGGAATGTTGCACTTTCTTGTATCTCCGTTTACAAAATGAGGCTTGTAGTTATTCATCGGAATTTTTTCAGGATGAAGCATTTCACAACAGGTTTGAAAAAGAAAGCAAACCTGAAGATAATTCGTGGAAAAATAAAATTAATAGTTGACAGTAACTACGGTGTTTATCTGTGTCATTCGTTTAAGTTATTGGAGTTTCATTTGTCTCCATACATGATGTGTAGAAAAGATTGAATTTAAAGATCTTGGATATTTAATAGTTGTGAATGTCATTGCATCAGGTTGCATCAAAGGAGATATTTACTTCTTTCGACGAGTTGTTGGAAAGATCTGATAAACCAGTTTTCGTCGATTTCTATGCAACTTGGTATGTTTCTTTTGCTTGTTTCAGCTCAAGTAGTTTCTCTATCTGAGAACCATTGTCCCGATTACCTTTTTTGGTTTTTACAGTTATTCATTATGATAGCAAAACGACCAAGTTACAATCACAATGCTAGAATACCAGGAAGACTTTGTTGAACTGGTGTTGATCTAGTACGGATGCTGAGTGTTGTCAACTTCTCACTTAAATTTATATTGAACTTGATTCCTTTTTCTATCTTTTTAGGTGTGGTCCTTGCCAGTTCATGGTTCCTGTTCTGGAAGAAGTGAGCTCTTTAATGAATGATAAGATCCAAGTGGTGAAAATCGACACTGAAAAATACCCCATAATTGCAAACAAGTACAAAATCGAGGCTTTACCAACTTTCATTTTGTTTGTGGATGGGAAACCCGTGTGATCGTTTTGTAAGTATTATTTTCATTTCATTGAACTTTTTAGATGCTAGGCCATCTTAAAAAATGCTTGCTTAGCATCTAAAAGGTCGGTGCATATCTTAGAATATTACCTACCGAGCTAAAGAAAACCTCTGTTGCGAAATCGTGTGAGATGGCTAGACAAAGAAACGTATGATGTTTCCTGGTATAGGCAGTGTATTAAAATTTTGTCAGAAATATGAAATTTTTCTTGATTCACATTGATGATTTAGTATCTGGTACCATTTCAGGAACTGTTTTTAGTTAAATCCATTCTTATATATGTTGAATTTCAGGAGGGTGCGATGGCTGCGGAGAAGCTCATTGAACGCATCGAGACTTCACTGCAAGTCAAGCAGTAGCAGCAAAGGTGAGATCTTGTACCTTTACTGCTATGGATATGGTTTTCTTTTGCAACTGGTGTAATGTTTGGGTTCGAACCGATGGGACGTCATGTTACCTGTGGTGGAGCCACATTATATAGCTAGGGCGCGCAAATGCCTCCCTCAAATTTTGGTTTCTTGTGCGAGTTACCATTTGCACCCTAAAAGAAAAAGAGTATGGGGTGCACTAATGTGATTGAAACATTAACTAATTTATCACTCAATTACAGGAGCATTTCCTCATTGTTGGATCGGCAAAGGACCCCCCCAAAGTTTTTTATAACAGCATGGAATATGAATCTGTGTCAATTTTTAGTTGGTTTCTTTCTTACGCTTTGGTTATGTAAAGGTGTGTGCGTGTATGTGTACACAACTTGTTTTCTTCATGTCTCAAGTAGTTAAGTTCCTCACTCTTCTTGACTTATCAGTTATCCGGATAAGAAATCCAGAACGTTGTATTGATGTGATTTAAGCTACAGATTTATCTAACTTATTATTTTATAAAACTTATTATTAATCATTTAACAAGAAATGGAAAAATTTAAAAGTTAATGACTTCTTTTATCAAATCCTAAGAATATTTATTAATGGCTTCCTGGTAATATGGCCATCATTAGCCAGCGTTGCTACAGATAGAAAACATAAAAATCTGTGTGCAATGGTGTACATCTACAAATAGTCACATACCATGGCTTAAACTTGCAAAAAGAATATATGTTTCGCGACTCCGTTATGTAAAACACTGAAAAATATACTCCATTGGGCGAGGATTCAAGAACAGAAAAGTGTTACTTAAGCAACATCCTAAGAATAAGATGGACACCATAATTTTCTACGTAGCGTACTTAAAAAATAGAAAAAACAATCAGTGAAGCAATATAAAGAGACGTGGATTGTGAGGACCATGACATAATCTCAAACCAAAACCAATAGATGTTCTAAGATACTAAAGAATATATAAAAATAATTAATCAACGACAAGTAAATACTGTTTTACTGTATATCTTTATAAGCAATATATGAATATTTACATACAATATATTTAAAAATAAATAATATAGAACTTTTTAATATCAAATAATATTATTTTTAATTGACAAATCCAATTCTTAAATAACATTTGAATTTTTTCCTAGAAAAATAATAATAACATTTTGAATTTCTTACCAAACACCAAATACCAAATGTAATTCTAAATCCATGGATTTCCAATTACAAATCCTATTTTTTATTCAACCAAACAGACCGTAAATTTACTCCATACAAAAATGTGTGTATTCAAAGCAATTATATTTGAAAATTTGTTCTCATTCTCGAGTCCTGACTTCAACGCTGTATGCTGTGGTTATTTCAGTCAATATTCATAATCTTATTGAAAATAGTTGTCATGAAACTCAAGCAACGTGACACAATCAATAAGCATATTTCAATATTCACATATTAGAACCCTAATAAATGCTTTTCCATTTTTTCAATATTCTCAATTCTGGTATGTGTGTGTATATATATATACTGTTTGTTGCCTTTTGAGTTTTTTTAGTTATGATTAATTGGTGTCCGTGCTTCTTGCTCATTTTCAAAATTTACAGCCTGATACTTGCAACGAAGAAGATGACCCAGAGAAAATTAATTGATGCACGAAAATTATAAAAAATAACTGGTGCATGAAAAATTGAAAATCAGTAACTGATGCACGAAAAATGAAAATCAGTACTGATGCACGAAAATAAATCAGTAACTGATGCAAAAAATTGAAATCAGTAGTTGACGCACGAAAATTAAAATTAGCCACTGATGCACGAAACGTAGAAAAAATATGTGATGCACGAATCATAATCGCAAGTGGGTGATGCACGAACCATACAATTAAGTAAATGAAGCGCGACCATTTAATTTCGTGCACCAGTTAATATATTTCGTTCACCAGTTTGTTTTTTGTAAATTTTGTGCTTCAGTTAATTAACACAAAAGTTCGTGCATTAGTGTTATATTTTCGTGCATCAGTGTTATACTTTCGTGCACCAATGATATATTTTAGTGCACCAGTTACTTTTTATCATTTTCGTGCACCGGTTACTTTTTATTATTTTCGTGTGCACCAGTTATTTTTATGATTTTCTTGTACTAATGTTATATTTTCGTACACTAGTTACTTTTTATAATTTTCTTGCATCATTACTTTTTATCGTTTTCGTGCACCAGATACTTTTTTATGATATTCGTGCACCAATGTTTATTTTTCTGCACCAGTTAGTTTTTTTCGTTTTTTTTCGTGTACCAGTTACTTTTATAATTTTCGTGCACCAATTACTTTTTCTCTGGGTCATCTTCTTCGTTGCAATATCTTGCTGTCAAGCTGTAAATTTGGAAATGAGCAAACAAGCACGGACACCAACGCATACATTACTTCTTCATCCATATGCATCAGTTAAAGCCATGAGAAATTTTTTTATTAAAAAAACATACCAACAAACTTATAATTTAGCATCGGTATTCAAATTTATAATTCACGTACACACATTATACACACACATACGATGGAATGTGCATAGTAGATCCATAGATTATATGCGTAGAGTAGTCCGAGGTCTTCTTCGATTCAAAAAGATTCTAAATGCTACGAACAATTTAGATGCTTCAATTCAAACATATTTCATGTGCATAACAGTTTAGCAAATAATTTTTAGGCCGGGGAGACAAGATGATGCGACAAGATGATGAAAAAATAATGATCTGAAAATCGTTGGAAAATTGGAGATTTTACGTGCAGAAGGGGAAAAGAGATGACGTAAAGAGTTAATCTGAAATTAGGTTTAAATTTTTTTATAACTTAAGGGTATTTTGGGAACTAAAAAAGACATTTACAAATCAACTCTTTAAAAAATGGACTTATGTGAATATAATTCTCTCATTAAACGTATTTTTTTGTAAATATTATTTTTTTGTCAAATTTATTTGAATTAACTTTATGAAAACAATAAATATGCAATTTCTCCTTTTGTTATATAACATTATTTATTTGTAGTTTCTCACCAGCTCGACAACTGTAAAAACTAATTAATATTTAATGTAAAAATACAAATAAAATGGAAATAAAATTTAATTTTTTTTAAAAAATAAATTATATTTGGCAAAGTGGACAATCACTCCTACTCATTTGTAAATAGCAGACTTTAGTCGATTAACAAAATAATTAGCAATATTTTAATGATTTGACTAAGCAATCAATTATTTCACCTAAATTATTGTCATTGAAAACGCAACTCATACGTTGTCAAATAATGAATGGCAGCATCCCAACATACGCGTCATACATACAAATCCATGTGTCACTATATTAAAGCTCTAATTATTGATGTTTGACCAGTCTGGTTGGCCCAATCAGGCATATAAAATAGGTGAGTTGGATTAACATTTTCTAAATCCATTTAAAAGTGAGTCAAAATAGGTTAACCCATTTGAGTTATGGGTTGAATCGGGTTGAATTGGGTTAGGTCTGCGACTAAACTTATAAGTTATACCTAGTTTTTTAGGTCATCCTTTAATTATAAGTATCTCTCATTTATCAATGATATTGATTGTTAAACTATTTGGTCAAATGTTATAAATAATATATGACCTAACTCAAGTCTTAGTTTGTGTTTGGATAAAAGGATTTGAGATGAGTAGATTTAAAATTTTTCACTCAGAACCATCATTGATATTTGGTTAATAAATTGAAGTAGATATTTCAAATTTCTCATTCTTTTTCAATATATATTTCTTTATATTTTGGAATGCTTTGAACTGATAATATGATACATGTTATTTCAAACCCATAAATTTTGAATGTTTAATTTCAAATCATTTTCTTCTATCAAATCATTACATTCATATGCAACCTTAATTTATTTTTCTAATACAATAAGTTCAATCACCCAAATTAGATAGAGATGGATGAATATCATGAGATCGAACTAGGGGCGGAGCCACAATCGAGGTTGGATGGGGTACTTAGTTGTGTAATTTTTTTTAAAATTTGATCTTATATCTCAATATTACGTAACTCTTTCAAACCTATATTTTGACACACGGTCTGACCAAATGTTTTGCTGTGCCCCAGGATCGAACCACCCAAGTAATTTATCCATTTAATAAACCTACCCCGATAGTGGAGGTAGTTTTACCTTATATCCGCCACCTATATGTAAATGGAACACACTTGCCAAGTCTATCGAACATCATCGATATTCAATTTACTAAAACCGATTGACTTAATATATTTTTAATAAAAAAGTAGTCATGTCTGAAGAGAAGCACCACCACCACCGCAAGGAGGAGGAGGAACCGATTGCAATGGTTTACACGGAAAACGTCTGTGGCGTGGACGCCAGAACCGGCCTGGGCTACGAAACCACAGACACTGTGGGTTACGTTGGGGAAAGGCCACACCATGATTATGAAACGGAGAGGAAGGAACATAAGCATAAGGAACACCTTGGCGAGATGGGAGCTGTCGCCGCCGGTGCTTTTGCCTTGGTGAGTTTCTTACAACATGAAGTAATAAAGACTAGGCTCCGTAGGGGTTTAGATTGCAAAATTCATTCTGAAAGCTGGTCTGTTTTCGCTTTTAGCCCTTTTTTTCTCCACTTTTAGTCATTTTTCCATAATATACTAACGTCGAGCCAGATATTAATAATATGACTCCTGCTGACATACCGCCACGACAAAAACTGACAGAGTGAAAACAAATATCAAAACTTATTAAGATCGAGTTTTGACCATTTACAAGATAAAAAAAACATGACAATTTATAGATCGAATTTGTATTATTCCCCCATTTTTGTACATTGATAAGTTGTAAATCGCCAGAGCAAGAGCAAGATCAAGATGTAATTTAGCCCCAATTAGTTGTTGAATTGCCGTCTTAGTTAAGGAGGCATCTGTCTAATGTCAAGGGGTCATATGTTTAACGGTTGATGGACCTCCCAACTTGATGGACCCCTAAAAAATATGAACAAACCGATCTACAAGTGAGGGAGGTCGAGGTGTTAGAAAATATGTAATAAATTGTCAAATCTCTCTAACATCAGATCAACATTGGTATGATCAAATAACATACATAATATTTGGCATAGTTAGTTTTCCTTCGAAATTTATGTGTAGTACGAGAAGCACGAGGAAGAGAAAGACCCGGAGCACAACCACAGGCACAAGATAGAGGAAGAGATCGCGGTTGCGGTTGCGGTTGGTGGCGGTAGGGGCCGGTGGCTACACATTCCATGAGCATCACGAGAAGAAAGAAGCCAAGGAAGAAGAAAAAGTGCCGAGGGAAAGAATAAGCATCACCACCTCTTTTAATCACGAAAATATATATATATTATATAAAGCATGGTTCTTTTATGTAATTTCAGTTATTTGCTCTAAATAAAGATTACGCGTAGGTGAGTTTTTACATGGTTTTGGATCACATGATTGTAAATTGAATTGTGTTGTGTTTTTGTCTTTCAGAAGGATTTTGTGTGTGTAGATTTGTCATATATAAATGATGATTTTGTTGGATATTTATTTATATGTTAAATTCATTGGTATTAAAAGAATTACGAAATTATTTTTTAAATAAAACTCTTGATTTTATTGAAATTTGTATTTTTTGGTCAAGCTCAATTACCACACAATCTAGAATAGAACTAATCGGTCTGGTGACATCTCTACTTATAATGATACTAGTTACTTTGCATCGCGCACTTATAATGATACTAGTTACGTTTGTCATTGGTCTTGTTACTTTGTTTATGTACAAGTATGCAAATGCTCAACATAAACTCAACAAGCATTTGATGAGTTAAATGCACGAAAAAGAATATACAAGATCCTATGACAACTTCTGATATATGTATCCCACCCCATAAAAACCTTTAGTAACCAAGGTTTTACAAACCTGGATATGTCTTCTCAGAAAGTAAGATCTTTTTCTTTTATGTATCAATAAGATACTTGAGTCTAAAGCTCCGATCTTAGAATCAATGAAGTATCTTGACCATGACAGTACTAAAAAGTTGTACAACCATAACAAATCAATGCAATATACATATTTGTCGACCATTTATCCTTATAACAAACCCGAAATAAAAAAATTATTACAGCTGTGGAATAAAGGAAGTCTAGAGTAAGACCAACTAACCTTGATAAGTGAACATGGAAATGTAGATGAATGTATTGTTTGTTGTGTTTCATCCATCGGTTTTCTACTTGATGTACTTAAATGAAAGCTGTCTGGTTAGTTGTTGCTGCAACGACAGTCAACGATAATGAATTCCTTCGCTTGGATACCAGAACTCTAGCTCCACAACATATAGCTCCACAACCTATAGAATAAATGAAATAATCAGCTTCGAACAATTTGTCCTACTACACTTTGATATCTTTTTTTTCAATCACCAAGAATTGATTACAAGAAGTGTCACTCTCAATCGCATCACCATACGAGCAGAAGCAATCTCTCACACTGTATATTTCTAGGTACAACTTTCAAACTTACAATAAAACTCTCACAAAACAAAGAATATTTCCTTCTCAATTTTTTTGCTCTTCCAGCGTGCATTTATATATATTTTAGACGAACCATCCTTCACTTCATTGAGATAAATTATTCAGTCTTTGTATTTAACTTAATCTTTGTATTTAACTTGGACCCTTGAAGTCTTGATCCTCTACACTAACTCCTCTTGTTTCTTGTATGCACTTGGTGATACTTCCTGATAATTAAACCAACTTCTTCAGCACTCCTTAATCTTATTAACTCAGTTCTCTAAATTATTTTATTTATCATAATTTGATAGTTGGATTGTTGATAATTTCTGGATGCCCAGTTAAAACCCAACTTATTAATTGATTTCTGCAGATGACCAGTGTGGTTGATGTGCTTCTTTGTAATAATAATTGGTAATGCATACTATTGAAAAAAATTATATCCAATATTAGGCATCATTATCTCATCACATTTTTATATAATAGAATATCTATCAAAAACATATTTTGTTTAAAACGAACCCAAAATACTTCATATACCAAACATAACCCATGATGTTTGAAAGTCAACCAATAAACTATTGAAGAGATTGAATCAAGAATACAAGGGTTAAATACATTGGCTTCATGGGTTTACGAGCGTTATAAATGCTCGTCAACTGTGTTTTCGGCATCTCTAAGCGAACTTTCTTTTTAGGTTGCTCATTAATCTAAAGCTGATCTCGATTCTGACCAACCTGATATATAAGCTTATTTACAAAAAACAAAACAGGTAAGCAAACTGTGCGTCACTACGTGTACCAACAAAACAAATTCAAAAGAGAACTTTAGTCCATTATTAAGCACATTTTTGTGCACCATCGGTGT
>CAJQUN010002552.1:0-25265 GCA_907163345.1 Haberlea rhodopensis | reverse complement strand
AAATCTTAAATGGACTACATGTACTCCAATAAGGTATGGGCCTTAGTAGATCATCTTGGGAATTGTTCCCATTGGCTGCATGGATTTACAAGTGAAAGCTTGGAGTGGATGGGAAGGTAGTGACCTTCAAAGCTTGACTGGTGAGAAACGGTTCTTCTCATATGCAAAGAGTTGTTTATGAGAAAAATTTCATCGGTTATGATGCTATAGTCTATTTAGATGTTTCTTAGTTATATCTGCATATTATGAATATGAGATATGATAGATGATGTGAATACAATTTTCTCAATGGTGATATGAGTAGAATGTAGCAGCCAAATGTGTTCACTACTTATGGGGTGAGCAAAATGTTTGTAAACTTCAGAGGGTCCATTTATAGGCCTAAAAAGGCCTCCCGAAGTTTGAACTTCCGTTTTGATAACATCATCATCAAGTGTTTGGTTTTGTAAAATCCGGAAGTGACATGTGTGTGCAAAAGGTTAGTGGGAGCATGGTTATATTTGTGATGCTTTAAGTCGATTATATCTGCTCATTATGAATGCTATTGGATTAATCAATTAAAGCATGATTATCTACTATTTCTCCATGTAAGATTGGGGGAAGCGTCATACTGTTTAGCGTAAGAATCTATAGAGATAGATCTAAAGGATGCTTGAGATATCTCAATCTACGTCCATGAACACTGTGCTAAAAGGGTTTAGCATAGAATAGTCGAAAAATGAGTTATTTCATAATATGTCATAGTATTCATCTCTCGAGTCAATATGTTTTAAGATTGAAGGAGGAGAGAAAGATGACATTGGTACCTTATATTTCTACTTTATAGCATAATGTATGCTATTTTTGTACTTTGCCTGATGTATGTTCTTAGTGTAATGAGCAAACATCAGACAGATCCCCGGTGAATATCACTGGAAAATTGTGAAAATAATCCCCAAGTGCTTATGAAGAACTTATGATATGTTCATGGTTTTTGGATCTGTAAGTGGAGAATAAAAGTTGAAGTCTAAGCTGATGCTGGTTTTTCAGTCGGATGTAGATGATACCATATCGATGTTTCGGATTTGTATTTAAGCTCAATGATGGTGATGTCTCTTGGAAACGTTCCAAGCAAGACACCACATTGGATTCCACACTGAAGCTGAATACATTGCAGCATACGATCAGCAAAGAGGCAGTTTGGATCTGAAATTTCATCCAAGAGTTGGGTGTATTTCTAGTGCGGTTGACACAATCCCTGGTACTGTGACAACATTTGAGCTATTATGAATAGCCAAGATCTATCAGTATCCAAACTTATATGAGAAAATACTATCTAATGAGAGAGATGGTAGACACGACATTATTATCGAGATAATCGCTTCAACAGAAAAATATAGTAAATCCACTGACAAAGCATTTACAATGATTGGTGTCTGTAGACATCTTGGGAAGATGGTTTTAAGACACATGAGTAGTTGGCTTTGGGAAAGTGAAAGATATTGTTGTCATACATGATTAAGTAAATCAATAGTTGATTGATTGTATCTGTAATCTTATTATGACAAATCTTTGTTTGAATATTAATATATATGGCACTTCTTCATCTGTTACACCCATGCATCTTTGATGCATTGATGAAGTCCCTTGAGATTGCTATAGTCCATAAATGTGGTTACGCATATGATGGTGATCATGAAATACATTCTCGACTGCGATTTCTAAATGTTCCTGGTCGATGAGCATTCGAGAATGGATATCGATATATCTCGTTAGAGACTGGTATTCATGAGTGTCTAGTGTAGTGCGCCTGTTTCATCGGCGTTGGCTTGGAGAAGTCAGCACACATGAATAGGTGCTCATTAGGAATGAGTTCAATGAACGACCCTACTCGGAATTCTATAAGTGGTTACCATTTGTCGAGTATAGAATTTTTAGTCATAGTTGTTGCACCATTACTCCTCATGACCCGAGGCGTCATCATGAGGTCTTGATAGATAGCTGTGTACTTTGATTTAATGACTGATCACATGTGGGTCATAAAGTCATTATTTTGGTATTCAGTGATGCTGTCAGAGACCTATGATTATCGTTGGGGATTCACCACTGGTCTTGATGAACCATGATGTCCTATGTGTTTTTCTATATTGATTCGAGGAATCTCTGGCCAGAGTGGGTAGTGCTTGTGAAAAATGAGTTTTTCATTTACGCACACAAGGAATCATATAACGTGAAACAAATGCATAGTTATTGAAATCATAAAGGGTCTCGATCAACCAATGCCCTTGATTCAATCGGGACATATTGAGTGAAAGGAATGTACTGCACGCTAACTATGGCTGACAGGTTCTCGTACGTTGCTAGTCATTTGTATCTAGGTCTTCGTGAAGCGCAGATGCTAGGCGCTACCCACGATCGGTAGGTTGTTGCTGGAATTATATTTCAGTCATGTCTATTAAATGAGTTTATTGACAATGAGGCATTCAGGGTAAGCCAAAGAAGTTGTTTGACTTCTAAAATCACAAAGGTTGTGATCCTACTGCTATGATACACTTGAGCCTCGCTGGGTCACAATCAACCGGCCGCCGATCTATTGATGAGAATTGAGACTTAAATGTTAAGTGCTCAAATTGAGTGATTTAGAAGAGATGAATTTAATTTTTGAAAGCTCCTCACTTTAGTGGAGTTTCTATATTTGAAAATGTTTCATCTGTAGAAGGTTCTAAATTAAAACGTTTTGATATATTAATGTATCATAAATATGTACATTAGTAGTACATCAAGTTATTCAATAGGATTGAGTTACTTGGATTATGAGTTTGTAGTTTTGTTTTGGCTTTTGGGCAAGTGGGAGATTGTTAGCATAAATGCCCTACAAGCCAAACGTTGGCCAATGGGCTTTATATTAACCCTGACCCAATTAGCTTATACAACTATAAATATGACATTTGTATCAGAAGGATAACCTAATCACTCTCAATCAACACTCACTCTCTGAGAATAGCCGTCATCACACTAGCACTGGTGTCGGGCTTGTAGATCTGGTCAGGTTGATTGGACTCGAGGATCACCGCCATCAGATAGATCACGTCGGTGAACGGTAATCTCTTTTCGTGCATTTATTCGATTTATGCATGTTTATATATGAATCAGGCGCGATCGTCCGTCCCCGGTCAGATCTGTTTATTGTATTATTTCCGCTGCGTTTGGATCTTGCACCGGAGTACGGAAACCCAACATCAAGGTCCCATGCTTGACCGCAAGATTACGGTTAGCCGTTCCTCCACCTTTAGAATATGGGAAAAGAGATCCGTCTTAACTGGGTAGGAAACTTAGACGCAACAAATCAAAACGGAACCATTCTCTTCCAATCCAGTCCCACACCGTTCTAAATTTGACCACTTTTTTTGCCAGCCTCGTGGTTTGACAATTATAGAAATTTAAGTATTTTTTATTGAAAAATTTAATAATTCACCGTTACCAATATCTCGAATAATTTACTATATAAGATATTAAAAATCTTGTTTAATGATGACGAAATTTGATGTAAAATTATATATTTAAAGTATTAATGTAAAATTAATATTTAATAATTAGTTATCTGATTAACTAGTATTAAGTTCATGAGATAATATGATAAATGAATGTAAATATATTATAGATAATACTAAAGTGAAGCTGCCCTTTTTGGAAACGTCGTTGAAAAATAAGTCTGGCAATCCAAAGGCCAGAATCGCCGATTATTTCGACGTCGCTGCCGGGCCTGAGCAGTGGTATTTTCACGGATAATCTTGAAATAATTATATATATATCATAACACTCAATTCACGGATTTTCTCTAATCTTATAATAATTATATTCTATGAATAAAAACTCGATTCTTAGCATGCGTGTCTTCAATCCACTATATTTGTAATACTTATAATCTACAATCTATTTATACACACACCCAAATATAATCTACAATCTATTTATCCTTCCTTATTTATCCACGCACGAGCGCTTCATTCAGTATACTACAAATAGGGTTGTGTCTTTGGAAGTGCCAAAAAAAAAAAATTAATAATTATTACTATGTAAATGTGAAGTGAGCTGTAAAATCACCCTATTTGTGTATGTGCTTACAAAGAATGTGTTGACTACACATACTCAATTTCACTCATTTTATAATCTTATTGTGTATTTCAAAAAATATTTAATAAAAAAAATCACATCTTTTATTACCGAAATTAAGTCATAAATTATAAAGTAATTACCATTATCCAAATAATGAATTTGTCAATATCTTTTAATTATTTCGTTCAAACAAATTTATGTCTCATTAATTCAATTTGTCCTATAAATACCAAAGATAATTATCCTTTCAAAAAAAAAACAATTTCAGTTCATCGAAGAAATCATAATGAAACCTATTCGCGTGACAATAATTTTCTTGGTCCTGATTTCGTGGCCAAGCTTTGGATATGGTAAGATAGGAGGCCTTACATGTGATGAAGCTCAGTGTGCAGAAACATGCAGAGAGGCTTATAAACAATTTTTGATAAAATCTCATTGCATAGATTTGCCATTTAATCTTGGAAGAATATGTGAGTGTGAGCACAACCCTGCCAAAATGAGGGGAGGTGGGTTTGCGAGAGTTACTAGTCTGATCGATTAGAATTCTATTTAAATTATGAAATATTAAGATTGTGTATTATTAGGAAGTTTGTGAACTGATTTGTCCAATTATTATATAAAAAAATGTTTATCATCCAGTATTGTTGTTTTAATCATTAGTTTTTTTGTTAGTCTGAAACTTTGACTGATATGACATAAATTATGGCACATTAGGCCCAAAGTGGTCAGATCGTTCCCTAACCCTGTGTATAGCGGGAGCCTTTTAATAAAAGTGATGCTGCTAATATAAGGTAAGATTTCTGAACATAGAAATATATATAAAATGATTATGACAACTGATTACAAATTCGTGGCCCTTTTTCTAACACAGTGGTGGATGCATACTGGGAAAAGAAATCAAGAAAAAGATTACACTTAGTTTTAGTTTTAGCTAATTACATTTAGTTTTAGCTTTAGCTAATAAAGCTGGTTCCGTCTGTCATCCAACCATCTCCACCTACAAAACACAACCCCATGTCACTTAGATGAATTTTATTTTGGTGAAAATTCTGGAAAAATATTTATGAGAAAATGTTTTGTGGGAATAAGAAGAATGATATTGTTTTGGGGTTCAAAAAATAAAATTTTATTACCCCTAAAATTGTATTTACCCCTTAAAATTATATTTTCCCCCCCAAAATTAAAATTGTCCACTTAAAATTGTATTTTGCCCACTTAAAACTTCCCTGCATATTGGATTTTAAATTTGAATCTGCCAGTGGCTGGCATGTTAAGTTTTAAACATATCATTGTAAAAATTTCCCCCGTGACTTACCAATGGAAATCCCATCTAGGACGAACTTTGGACATGCGATTATGGCCATGGGGGTGGTCGGTCTCCGCCCTCTTGGCGTTCTGAAAGGCGCAACACCCCGCGGCGTAGATCCCAATGAGAAAAACAAGCATCACGATGCTCAAAACTGCGAGTTTGTGCCAATCCCTGCGCACATTTTCGAGCACGCCGGCCTTGCACGAGTCACACTCGTAGCACAGCACGTTGGGGCGTTATTCCATCGGTAGCAGTCTGCATCCTGTGATATTGTTGTGGCTGTGTAGTCGCACGTTGTTGGGGGTTTGCAACAACCAGACTACATCCATATTGGATTGATTGTTCGTAAGCTAAAAGCATAAATCTATTGCTTCGTTTTGTAGGAAATAATTTATTTTCGACTCAAAACAAAAAGAACACATTCACACAAAAAGAAATATTATTACCTGAACTGGAGACATATCTTTAGTCAAATAATCATATGGAGTCCACGATATAACCTGGTCACAAGTCTTGGACCCCAAAATACAGCTCCTAACAGTCATCCAGTACCTGGGATCCTCAATCCTTTTCCTTAACCATCCCGAGTACTTATCTAGATGATACTCCTTATATATTCTTCCAGGAACTTCAATCCCACCTCCCGGGCTCGTGACGACGAATCCAAAGATTGTTAATCCCATCAAAGTTGCTATAATCAGCAACATGATAACTAAATAAACCCAAAGTGCCCACGCAACATGGAAGCATGCACCTATGAATCCTGCCAGTGATATTATCAAGATTATGAATCCCACCACTAAAAGGGGTGTTTGGAGGAATTTTTCACAGGTTGTGCTGCTTCTTGCCATCCATAATCCGGCCCCGATTATCGGTATCGAGGCCAATAGGGTGAAAAGTTGAGAAATCCTATCACCGTGTTGCTGAATCTGTACATGGGTTGTGTGTTTGTGTGTGTGTGTTTAATATGTGGTTTTGGTTTTTGGTTCTTGTATGATTTGTTTGCTTTGCTAGCTTCAACTTTAATGATCATGGCTTTATCAGAGTAGAGGCTAGAGGTGATATTTTGAAATCAAAGAATTTTATGTTAAATCATATTTGCATATCAAGATTTCTTTTTTTATATAATAATGTAAAAAGATGAGCACCTAGGTTACAATGAAGCATCTAAATGAACCTCAAGTTAAAATAATATTAGAAAGATAATTTTCTAGCATAAAGTTCTTTGCATATCATATATTATTATTCTCTCTTTCAGGGGTTGGACCTAGGGGCCCCCAAAAAAGTTCAATGAATTTTTTTTTTTTAAAAAAATTACCCTTAAACATTGTTTTTGCACTCTAAATTTTTTTTGACCCTTAAGCATTATAAAAAAAAATCACCTCTTCAAATTTTTTTCTTGGTCCGCCCATATTCTCTTTTAAATCAATCAACAACAATAACTAAATCTTTAATCTCAATGGATTGTGATTGTCTATCATTTTTGGGTTCTTGAAATAATGTAATTTCTTGATGCGCTTATACTTAAATAGTAAGGTATACAATATATTACTACTCACTAGTGATGATCATCCACACATTAGATTAGATTATGATGACAAAATGCCCTTATTGGAGTGAGGAAACTTTGTGGGAATTTTTTTAGTGAGCTAACTATAAATTCCCCAAGATTTCACCCCTCCAATTCTAATGCAAAAAGAATTTTGAGTACCACTTGATAGGAGACGGAATATATTCTTGTTGTTAGCTAGTTGAATAAACGTATCAAATTCTATGTTAATGTAGCAAGGCAAGCAAAGAACAGAGGGCAGTTATGTCGAGAAATGGACCCCCTTTTTGCTTCTTTTCTAAGCATGTTTAGATTGGAATAGATGAATGTTACAGGTGGATGCCGTCGCGGGTTATGCTGGCACGGACTATTTTGCTATAGTAACGGTAACGGGACGTGTTGGTAATTTGTTTTAAATTTTAAACAATAATATACTAAAAAATAGATTAAAAAATTTTGTGGGCCGCCATGGTACAGCCGAGGTCATGGGTCTATGGGGCGTGTTGGGCTTGGCCTCAAAACCGTACGGGACTTGTTGGCTGACACGGCACGTTTCAGCTGAGCGACATGTTTCCATGGACTGTACCGACCAACGCACATGTTTTTTAGCAACTATTATAACTATTTGGGGAACATAGATATTTAACAAATTGAGATATTTAGTAGTTATTCCGGGAGTTTCTTTTTCTTTTTTGAAATCAACAGAAGATGATCTATTAAGAAACTAGAAACTGGTTGTCGAGAGTTACATCGTTTTGGAATACAAATAGGGATTGCATCAACATAAGAAATATCGAGACCATAGTTAATTACATTTGTTGCTAATCCATGAGCTGTGTATTAGAGTTTCTTGAATTGTGATGAAACGAAACATGAGGAATATTTTGCACAAAACATTGATTCGTTCAATGATAGGGATCTCCGGAGCACGTTGAGACGGATTATTTATAGCATCGATAACATTCAATTCGTCGGACTCAAAAATCCAAGCATGTGCTGAGTAATCGCAAGCGGCGATATATCCATCCAAAAGTGCCATAGTTTCGGCCATGTGAGATCAACCAACCCTTATATAACACGTCCCTTCGCATAAACCACAACCCCATAAGCATCTCTGACAATAACCCCTATCCCAAAGAAAGACAGATGAGATCGAACCGCGGCATCGACATTAACCGTCAATGTACCTGTAGGAGGCGGTTGCCAAACTTCATGTGAGTGATGCACCGTAGGAGGAGATGAGATCTGCTAGTTACAAATTGAAAATTCTCCCCAAATGGAGTTCGCATAATCCAAAATGCGATGTGTTGTGCTTGCTCGTCCTTGAAAAACTCTTTTATTTCGAGCTAGCCATAAACTCCAAGAGACCATTGAGAATAAGTAGACATCATCATAAATGCCATTATCCACTACCCAATTCAGCAAATCTAAAAGTTGTGTCCCTCGAAAAGATGATAGTACAAGCCACAAAGCTGTCAATTGCCACACCTCCTGCGCCTGCTTGCATTGCCAGTGAATATGATAGGCATCCTCAAAAGCTTGTGTACAAAAGGTACACACAAGATCAATCACTATACCACGAGCTGCCATGTTAGAACTTGCTGGTAGTGCATTTTGTTGTTCCCACAAGTTATCTGATAACTGAACTTTAATCAAATACAATTACAATCGAAAATAAAATATACTGTAAACTTAAATACTATGTAAATACTATTCGAAATTTGCACAGGAAACTGGAACAGGACGAGGCCACAACAAGCCGTGTGCCCTTAAACTCGAATTTGACTGTCTACAAGCTTCTGACCTCCTGAACAAGAGAGTTCCAAGGTACAACGCACAATCGCCTCTGTTCAGAATGAAGCAGAAATCCGAGCAGACTCTCTCGAACACCAGTAGTGTGTAGTACTCTCGAATGTATGAATGTATGAGTGAATGAACAAATTTTGGATTTATGAAAACAAAGGGCTGGAGCAGCTTATATAGCTGAGCAACAGACCTCTCCAAAGGTCTCAGAAACTAAGTGTAATATTTAGTGGGGTAGATTAAAAGTCTCAACACACTTGACATCAGATTAATATGGATTTAAGTCTCACCCTTAAAATTCTGCAGGTATGTGAAAGTGTCAAACTTAATACTCAGCAGAATATGAAAAGTCATTTCAGAAATCCGTAGTAAAAAGATAGGGTTGCCTTCGCGGCAGCGACACGCGCGACGAGCGGAGCGTACGGACAGACAGACGGCGCATGAGGTGCACCCATCTTTTCTACTTAACTACACTATATTGATTTGTATCTCATTATAAACAAATCATAAGTGTCTCAACTTTTCAATGTGGGATTTCTTTTGCCTAATTGACTAGTCATAATTAACTTACCATATTTTTGTTCTCAATAACAAAATTACTAATAATTATTGGGATTTTATCAATTAAACCCAGTTATAATTATTAATCACAACATATTTTGCAATGCTCTCCAAACATGGATTTTAACATTACTTGGTATTTTGCATCTCCACAATTTTGTCAGAAAGTGGTGTCCTTGAGTGCTACTGCTGCAATTGGCCAAACGATCCAGATTCATAGCTAACTTGTATCCGGATTTCACTTTATATTCCCCTTTCCTATCATAGTTCACAGAATTTTTTCCCCCCGAATCTCTTGTTGCCATAGGAATATTATAGATGGCAATAGAATCAACAAGCCAGAAAATATGGTTGATTAATTGTCGATTCCACAAACCCTCATGCGTTAATAAGTCTCCCACCTGTCACGCCCCGAGACCGGGTCACTAACACCGGCATTGATTTCCATTACAACTAGAAAATCAATAAGCCTCGTAATATCGTAACAAACGAAACCAGTCTATTTTTCATAAATGAATATCCATTGTCTTTACATTTGAATAAAAACGTGAAATCTAAAAACTTAAACAACTGAGCGAATAAAATCGTACTTAAATGAAACTTAAATCTTGAGATACTTAATCTTAAGATAACGCAGCGGACAAATCACCAACCCCAGAATTGGTGTTCTTCTTCAGCTTCAACCTCTTCTTCAGCTTTATCTGGGGATGTAGAGTAAGGGGTTGAGTGCTTTGGAAAACAGTCAGCAAGTGGGGGACAATCGATATGATATCTCATATCGTTCATAATTTTTCATATACTTAAGCACAGTAAAGCATCTAATCTCCTCTTGGTACTGATACAAGTCTCTAGACTTATCCCTCCTAGAGATGAGGTCATGACATCGGCTTACCCACGAATAAAGGGTCTGGAAACTCCAGAACAACGGATAACCACCGTATAAGGTTCTTTTAGCGGTTACACCCCACCGCATCAGGGTCATGGGGAATTCCAACCCAATTAGATTTCGAGTTTAAGGTGCTTACAAAATATACTTTTCTTAGTTTCAACATAGTTCATATCGATCGAGATTTCAAAACATACTATAATTTTTAAAAAAGAAACGAATAAATAGCAAAAGCCCACTTACAGATGGAAGACGTGCTTTAACGATATAGGATGCGAAAAGAACGGATTCTTTCTACCCTTGGCTTGCTATATTTCTAACACAAAAAAACTCGAAGAGTTTGAAGGTTCTTTGGCTGGAATTCTTGACGGTTTAAGTTGCTGGAAACTTGGCCAAAATCTTTCGGTTTTAGTTCATGAAACTTGCTGGAAAAAGGAGAGAATTTGGACAGATTTATCAGCCAACTTTGGTGATTAACTAACGACAAACGGATGCAGAACAAAGCTTGATCTTTCGGTGATGGTTGTGGCTGGAAATATCGATGGAATAGGTGCTGTCAAGTTTCTGGAAAACAGACGCAGAAGTCACGGCTTGAGAGTGAGGGTTATCATTGTGAATTTATAGGCTGGAAACTATCGAACTTTGGTAAAAAAATCTGGACAGATTGATGACAGAAAGGAACTGATTCTTAGATGATTTCGAGTGCTGCTGGGAGGCTGGGTTTGTGATAAAAAAATACTACCAATGGTAGCCCTATTTATAGCTAATGGTTGGGAAAAACTCAAGGAGTTTGGAGGTGCAAACATTCGAAATTGTAGTGAATCAAATATGTGCAGATGCATGTAGATTCTGTGCAGAACCAAGAAGGATAACGAGCAGATTTACTTCGATCATGACGCTGCTAAAGAGGTGGAAGAAATCGAAATTAATAAGCCTAATTTCATGAAATTCTTGCCAAGGTTTATCGAGAGATTTAAGGGGAAGTATGAGGAGTTTTAGAGGTGTGATCCATCGAGTTTATAGGAACAAATCTGTGCAGAATTTGTGGTGGTGAAGATCAGTTTCTGATTCGATCCTAGATGCTGCAAATCGTGAGTTGTGGGAGGAGTTTGAATTGCTTATGGACTCCTTGATGTATTGAAACTCTTGGCTAGAGTTTAGGAAATTTCAAACTCTCTTTATCCAGGTTTAGTTAACCTATAACTAAAAAATCCGGGTCTTCACACCACCTTCAATTGCATATCATGGATTCTGGAGTAGTGATAGGTTTAAATGAGAAAGGCCAGGGTATCCATAGTTCTTGAAATGCCAATTGTTGGCTACCAATTCAAACACGCCAACGGATTCCCTTCGATAGTAAATCTCGACCCCACAACAAACTCCGCACAAATATGAAGGATTAGAACCCTTATTTGCTTGTAGAAAATCTGCGCATCGAGAGTATTTTGCCTTGTGTACCTTTGAACAAAGATCATCCGGTCTTGTGAGCAGGCGCCAACCTTGTTTAGAAGCATACAATATCCCGAAACCCCATGCCTCCTTCATTCTTTGGTTGACAAAGTTGTTGCCAACGAGTCCAGTGAATCTTATGATCTTCATGGATGCCACCCCACCAGAATTTAGTAACCATGGATTGTAGCTCTCGGCATAACATAATAGGCAACTTGAAGATCTGCATAGTATAAATTGAAGTCGCTTGTGCCACTGCCTTAACAAGAATTTTCACGACCCCCTGGAGAAAATAATTTACTTTACCAGCTTTCGCCAGACCCTTTCTTTCACACCATCAAAAACACGAGTCTTGCTACGTCCAACAAAAGTCGAAAGGCCCAGATAATTACCATAATTTTCATTGGGTTGCATTCGCAAAACAGATAAGACATATTGCTTCATAATAGAAGACTTGTGCAAATTAATCACCTGACCCGATGTCCTCTCATAGGTTAAAAGAACCTCTTTGATAGATACGCAAGTAGCTTCATCAATTGTTCCAAAGAGCAATGTATCATCGGTGAACAGTAGATGACTGATTGCTCGCCGGGTACATTGGAGTCCATCGAGTCTTCCCCTGCTCATCTGATAACGTAATAAACCTGAAAATCCTTCAGAGAATAATAAATAGAGATAGGGAGATAACGTGCAACTTTGGCGAAGATCACGAGTAGTAGACAAAGGCGTTGTAGGAATACCATGGAATTTGTCAACACTGCTGATGCAATTCCGTACAGTGTTTTAGATATCAAATCTATTCCTTGGCATCAATGAACAGTTAAAATCAATTTCCTGCTGTCATGCCTTGATATGATGCGATATGGTTAAGGCATAATTATGAACTAATGACGGTATGTTGTGATCTCGATGAGAGATAATTAGGATTTTAATTCATGTGACATGATGAGATGACAAACACCTTCCTATATATAATTGGATTGTAATGGTGTTACATGGTTGATATTTATATATAACAAGAGAATTCATGTTGAATATGACATGTATAATGGGATATAACCGTGGTGTGCATTTAGCATGCATGTGAGAGGCATTAAAATGTGCATGTGAGTTGAGTTTACATGTGGTGTGAATTTGAGTTGCATTTGAAGGGTTGGTTATATCTCACAAATCAGATTTGAAATACATAACACACCAATTCCACCTAGTAAATCTATACACAAGCACCTCTCCAAACCCTTGCTTGTTTTTCCATCTTTTGCTTGGATTTCACTTGGTAATCAAGCTAGGAAGCTAAGTGAAGTGACTTCATCTTTTTTTGGTAAGAATTGTATAGCCTATGAAGTATATGGACTTAGTTGATGGAAACTTGAAGCATGTGGTTACTATTTTGTATGCTTTGAATTGATACTTGTTATCATGCAAAGAATTGAGTTATATGATGAGAGAAACACGTTTATATGTTACTAGAGATTGCATGAAACATGTTTAAATGTTGATTTTTGAGTTGTAGGAGATACACCATGGAGATAAGCTCAAAATCGCCATGTTCTGAACTTTCTGGACATCGGTGATCGATCGCGAGCTTTGTGCCGATCGATCGCCGAGACCAGAGCAAAAATAAGGCGGTTAATGTATATGGCGATCGATCGGTAAAAATGTGGCGATCGATCGCGAGAAATAGAACATTGTGGCGATCGATCGCGAGGTAGTGGCGATCGATCGCGATGGAACAGAACAGTATGGCGATCGATCGGTGAGATGTGGCAATCGATCGCCAGGGTCAGAATTTTAAAAATGTTATATTTTTGTAGAATTTGATTTTAATGCCTATGATAACATGATATATTGTTGGTATTGTAGTAGCATCATCATAGGGGACGGGACAACGAGACGGTTAGACAGTGACGCCTAATTTATATCGTTTGTGTCGCAGAACAGGTACGTGTAGACGTACGAATATATGATATTGTTGTGATGATGATGTGAGCATGTTATCATATGATTAGTGGTATTATATGCATATGCATTCATGAGATTTATATGATTGAGATGGATGTCACGATAGATATGTAGTATATGCTTTGGCTGAGATCGGTGCCACGATAGATATGCCAGTGTTGGGCATATGCTTGGCTGCGATTGTTGCCACGATAGATATGCTACATAGGCTTTGGCATGAGAGATATACGCCGGTTGGGTATATGCTCTAGCTGTTATAACATGTAAGGACGGTACTATTATAGGCGAAAGTTGTCATACATATATTATTATCTCTCTTTGTATCAGGATTTACTAATATATAGATAAGATTTGGTGGGGTTTGGAAGATCCCCTATTAGATCGACAAAATCCTAAAGGTCTTACTCCCATAAATGGGGGATTTGATTATACAAACATGTGTAATGAGCTCATACTAACTTGGATTAACAAGCTTATACTATCTTTGACTAAAATGTCAGGTAAGCCGATACTACAAGTATGGGTTTGTCTTGGGTGCACCTGGTGTTTGGTGCACCCAAGACACATATGTATGTGTCTTGGGTGCACCAAACATCGGGTGCACCCAAGACAAACCCCTACAGGTATAAAGGGAAGTGATTCCACATCTTGTCAGGTCGGCAAACCATGAGAAGCACTGAAGCACTGAGACCTTCGATAATTAGGTTGTCACCTTCACATGTCGGCCGAGTATGAGCTCGGCAATCATGGTGAGGTCGACATATTTTCACAATCATGATCATGATAAATATGTAGTTGGAGAATTGATTATGAAAAGTTTACAAATCATATCAAATGTTTTTTTTTTTTTGGTCAGCAGTCTAGTTGTCGGCGGATATCACGTGGAGTACAAGTGATGCGACGGTAATATTATGTACAGACGAAGGGTACTGAAGGAATAACGAGGAAGACAATGAAAGCAAAAGTGAAAGTTGAAAATTGAGGGAAAACCGGCGACAAAATGATAAGTCGTGGAATTCAAAAGAGATTATATTCAAAATCATAGTTACGTTGAGATCCGAGAACCCGCACGAGCACGTATACGTTTGGAGCGCTGCTCTTCTGGAGCGCATCATAATGCGCCCTGCCCCGGAAGTATTGTACTTTGGGCCCCGATTCCCGATAGAAATCTAAAAGTCAAATTGTCTTGAAATTCGTTATAATTTTTTAAAGAATAATAATTCCTTCTCAATTCTTTTCAATAATTTCCACTTTATAATAAATGCAAAAAACTAGTTTCTTTGGAAAACCCGATCTAATTATAAACTCGTGCTTGGACGGAATGAATTATATTGAAACAGATGATTTTAAATTTAAAATATTTAAATTATTTTAGTTTAAAGGTTTTGAAATATATTATATTAATTAAGATAACATTTAAATACTAAGATAAAGATATAAATGCACCTGATTCAGAAATCTACTTTCTTAGTATTTAGAAATAAATTTAATTTACTATTTGATATCCAGAGGCAACATTACGAGGATCAAAGATTTATTATTGAACTAAAAGTTATAGCTAATAATAAATGTACAATTTATTTTTAATACATTGGCAATGTAAAGCTCTGTATTAAGCGACAATCGAATATGAGGGGATGTACCATGTGGGTGCTGATATGTGAGACTTGTTATGTCACAGACAATGCATATCTATCCGTCAACAAGCGTACAAAGAATATTGGGAGACTCATTCAGACACTCCAACAATCCCCTCAAGAGGAATCCGTAAATTGCTTATTGGATGGCACGAACTCGTGACCTCGCTTTGATATAAATTAGGATCAATCTCTTACCATTAGACCAAAATTATAGTTGATAATAGAAACACAACTTTATTTCCTTACATGGTGGCAGCGTAAAGTCACGTACTAAGCGAGATGCCGACATGACTGGTTAGCTCGGTTCGGACCGGTATCTCACCGATTCCGGACTAAACACAAATTTTTTTAATTTTTTTATTTAAGCTAATATAAGTTGGATTTTTTGAAGAAAAAAATTCAATGGTTCCGGTTTGGTACCTATCCAACCCGGAACCAGTTGGATCGGATCCGATCCGGTTCCTTAACGGATCGGACAAGTTCTGGGATTATCGAATTTGGAACCGACCGGTTCGGACCAGTCCGGATCGGATCAATCCATTAACCACCCATACCGTCTACGAGCATAAAGAAGAATTGCTAAGAGTCTTTTAGAAACTCCAATAATTTCGTAGTTCAATAACTTAAATTTAAATTTATTTCTTTAATAAAAATAAGTTTTAGAGATATAAATTGGTTGAAAACAAATTTACTACTACTACTAAAATTAAAGACTTTGTAGCATGTATATTATTTTTATATAATAAATTTATAGCAAAAATTTATATACAATAAATATATAGTTTTTTAAAACATATTGTTAAATTTTTATTCATTTTGAAAATCCTTATACGAGGAATCCATTAATACGACTGGTTGTCATTTATCCTACTACTAAAATAATATTCGTAATTATCATATTATTTAATAATGGTAATTATTATAACATTCAATACTCATATAAATATTTTAATGAATATTTTTTAGAAACATATTTCTTATTTACATAATTACTATCTTACTAAAATTTTTAAAAATTATATAGATTATTCACATTATTATCAAAATATAATTACTTAAGTCAATTAGATTGTCTATATTTCCGACTTCAATATTATTATTATCAAACAAATTTTCTAACAATAATATTTAATTCTTAAATCAATCATTCTTACTATTTCCATGTTTTACAGATGACTATATACAACTCTCATAAATTTGAATATATAACATAAGACTGCATCATACAAATAATAATTCTTCACGTCAGTTCTAAAATGAATGAATGTTGATAGTGCTTACCGACAATATTACATCATTCACGTCCTGAGAATGTGTAATTTCCCTTCAAGCATGAATCCATTATATGTGCATTTTCTTAGTCAGAGGAGATTTGCCGCAATTCTGCAATCAAATTTCCAAATTCATTCTCAACATTGCTTCAATTCTTCAATTATATTATCAACATTGCTTCAACCCCGTACAGGTATACTGACATATTGCGTATACAAGAAGGACGTAAGTGAAGACAGAAAGACAAATACACCATTTTTTGCATTTTCCTGTTCTAAAATTGTATTTCACCCCTAAATTACATATTGGCCTTTCAAATTGTATTTTGCCCACCTAAAATTTTTTTCATTATAATGTTTTTTGCCCTCAACCAAATTCTAAATTCGCCTCAAAGCGTATACATCATCCTATCTGGATTATTTTTATTTTATAAAATTCAATTATCAATATTCTGCACTTATTTTAATAATATATATAATAATAATAATATGTGTATTATAATGTGATTGACAACTCTGAATGTAGCATCAACGCACCAAATCCAACATGTTAGGAAAGCATTAGTTTTGGACATATAAAAGGTCGTACGTGAAAATATAAAATATTTTCAAGAATTTATTGTTGGATAAATGAAGGATAAGGTGACTTACATTGCACAACAAATGTATAATAATTATTTATGGGATGAATATAATAATGCAAGTAATTAAATTGGTATATGTATTGTGATATTTACTTTAAAATCACTTTTCTAAGTTTTGTTTTATATTAAACTATATCCAGCCTTATTTAATGTGAACTATGTATTTCAATTATAAATAAATATATTTATTTAATTAAATGAAACTTTTTTTTTGAGATGAGGATTGGCTAAATATGTTTATTCATATCGAGGGACTCGAACTTGAGTCTCTCCAAAATGGAGGTGAGCTCTTACCAACTGAACTAGACCCATAAACTCGTTAATTACATGTAATTTACTCAATCATATAAATTTTAATGTAAATATATTAATAAACATATAAATAGATATAAATTTTTTATTTTTCTTCTTTAAAAAGCCATCTTTCTCCACATAATGCTATTCCATCTTTCCCTCGCTTAACCCAGTTCTCATTTCCATATTGTTATTCCACCTTAAATGTATGTTTTACTAATTTTTTTCATAAAATTTTGATTTTTTTATTGTACATGATTTTACGTAGAGTTATTACGTGTAGGTTTTGGAATCTTGGTTTTTGAGGTACGTTTTTCTAATTTATGTTTGAATTGTTATGATATAATTATCATATTATAAATATTCAACATTTTATTAGTTAAAAAATATAAAACTTGAAAATATATTTTCCCTATTTCAGGAAAAACGTTCATGGACAAAATAAATTCTAAAAAATGTATAAATTCATATATAAATTTTATTCTCCAAACTTTAAAAAATTTATAGTGAATTTCGTATAACTTAATTGTTTTTTTAAAAAAATTGTAATAAATATTAGATATGAAAAGAATGAATTATGTTAAAACTCCAGTAGACGCTCGTGATGACGTCCTTCCATTTACGACTACATCATATGACGTAGGTGACACATCAACAACACATTGTTCATCATTCCGCTATGATGCTACTGCTTCTGACTACTACGTGCCGCAACCTGCTCACCTGATTCACCATATACTCCTTATATATCTGATCCAACCCAATCTTATAGTGTATTCTCATTTACGGATCTTATGCTTGGAGTCCTAGGTTCTTCACAATCACGTCCACATTTTAATGTCTCATATGTTGCATTCTCCGACCTCCACAAAATATCATGATATTGGTGATCCAACATAAGGATTAGATCTGATCAATCGCAAGCGCCTAATGTTGTGCAAGCTGAGCCACCAAGAAGATCACGACGAGAGATACATAGATGAGATTGTGGGATTGGAGACTATTTTTAGATTATATTGTAATAAATATTCCATTTGGTATTGCTCACATTAAAATAAATAATTGTGTTCATGTACCATTCATCAAATTATTATATATGATTTTAAAATAATAAATTAATAACTAAAGTTAAAAACATTACATATAGACAATTGTATATTTTAAAACGAGTAATGCAAATGGAATATTAATTACAATAAACTACAAATTTCGCTTTCACTCCCACAACCACGTCTATATATTTATCGTCGTGGTCTTTTAGGTAGCTCAGTTTCCCAAATATAATACGTTTTTGATTGATCAGATCTAATCTAGGTGATGAAAAAAGTATTGTACTGTCAGTATTAGCAAATTATTAAATTTGATTGGAAAAAAACTTTAGGAAAGAACGCATGCAATAAACATACACAACTTGTTACTTGAATATAAATATAAGATATTCAATATGATTAAAATAAATTATAATTATAATTTATTAATTTATAATCATTATTAATATTAATATAAAATAATAAAATTACTATAATATTATAATGAATAGAAATAATAAATTAATATATAATAGTAAGAAGCATTAGATATTTGGATTGGTGCGCCAACCGTACAACCATTTGCAGCACACAAAGATTGAAACCCTAATTGATCAGCCTCCATTTTGTCTCGTCATCACCCACGTCTCTTGCCACACTTACAAATAAAGAACCCAAACGCACTCAAAGGAAACTTCTCCTCTTCTCTCTTCTGTCCCTTTTCTTCGTATCTTATCGCCCCAAAATTTCACAATCTGTGAACTCAAAAATTGAGTGTAAAAAAAAAAAGAAAATTGTGCGTTGACGTTGCGAGGTATGCATGTGAGCTCTTCTTTTAATCTGTTTTTGAACCTTAGAATTATATTTAATTACCATTTTTCTAATGCATTTGAACCCTTGAATTAACTCCAATTGCCATTTTTTATTTGGTGTTTAAAGTCGTGGATGATATTAAGTGGAGCAGCAGAAGCAGTGTAGAAATTTGATGCCGTCGGAGCTATATCCGTGGGACCGGAGAGATTTCCGTAAGCACGAGAGATCCGGGTCGGACCCTCGTTTTGAAGGTGGGTTTGGAGGCGGCTGGCCTACCAGATGGCGAGACCACCAACATCACAGCGCGCCGCCTGCTCACCAGCCGTCATATCACCAAAACCTTCACCAATCGCAGCGGCAGCGTTGGTACTCTGATTTCCGCACCCCGTTCTCTCCCACTAGGCGAGTTATCGATTTACAACCAAAATGGGATTCTCTCTTTATTATTTAATTTTAGTCGCAGGTGTCTTGGTTTTCGGTAATAACAAGAGGTTTTATATAATCTCAATTAAGTTGAAGTTAGGTACTTAGGTTTCAGAAAAGTTTTTCTTTAAGTGGATTTGGGGATTTTTAGGTGATTGATGAAAATTGTAGCTTTCTACCTTGGTCTGTCGATGAAAAAGGCGTTTCCATTTGGTAAATCTGTGAGTAATTTTTGAAAGATGACACCATGGCTGGTTTATTTACGTAGATTTGTCAAGAATCTGTGGTAGGTTTAGGTGGATAATTTGGAGTAGATCTGATATGCCTAAAAGCATTTTAGAAGATTTGGGTGTCTATTGTGTTGGATGGATCCCGACCCCTCTTTGATATTCAGGAATGTTTTATGCGGAAAAATTCAATCTTTCTGAAAATTAAACCATACCTTTTTTCTTGTATTGATATTTTTTTCACCCTTGTCCTTTGGTGGGGGTTTGAATGTTTTCTTCTGAAGCTCGTGATAAGCAAGCTGGTTGGGACGCCCATCCTGATGAGGATGGTCATGCATTTTTGTGTTCTGGGTCTAGATTCAGTGACAGGAACTTAGAAGAAGAGAATTTTCGGCCTTACAGATCTTGCAATGATGGAGGAAGGTATGCGAGGAATAGTAGAGAAGATAGGGTGTATTTCAGCCAGAAAGACTGGAAAGAAACCTCTTGGGAACCTGTTACTGCATCAACTCCTGGTAGGCCCAACACTGAAACCAATGATCAGAGTCTTGTGGAGAACAACCAAACAAGCCATGACAGCAATGGTGTTACCAACTGCTCCAACAGGGAGATCCTCTCTCATCCTCCTGATTCTCTAAACCCATCGGAGCCACATCTTTCTCTAGAGAAAGAGCGACATGATAAGAATGGTGGCAATTCTGATGGATTATGTGCTGATGGACTGGCAACCACTTGGAAATTGGAGAAAGAAAACTGCTTGGCTCCCTTTGATTGGAAGCCTCTGAAATGGTCAAGGTCTGGGAGCTTGTCTTCGAGAGGCTCTTGTCTTAGCTGCTCAAGTAGCTCAAAGAGCATGGGAGTGGATTCTATTGAGACAGTGGCTGAGATACATCAAACAAAACTGTCACCTGTTCAGTCTCCTACTGCAGATGCTGCTGCTTGTGTAATGACCACTGCTTCAGATTCATCTGAAGAGACCAGTTCCAGGAAGAAACCACGACTTGGCTGGGGTGAGGGGCTGGCTAAGTATGAGAAAAAGAAAGATAGCCCTGAAGAAGGTGCAGTAAAAAATGGACTGGCTATTAGTCTCAGTAACATCGAAGAAATTGTTCAGTCTAATGGCATGACCCTGCTTAATAAGAGTCCTAGGGTTGCAGGTTTTCTTGATTTTGCTTCACCTGCCACTCCATCATCTGTTGGCTGTAGCTCGTCTCCAGTAATGTGTTGTTTTCATTGCTTTGCACATGGCCAGTTCTTATTTAGTTTGCTATTTTTTTTCATTTGTTTCCTGTCCACCCTTTTGTTTTATAGTCGCACCAAAAACAATATAAAGGGTATGCATCAATAGAAGGCATGTAATAGGATTAGAAATTGACAAAGAAGGGTGCATGTACGCTTTCAAAATATCTAATATTAAATAAATAAGGATATATTTGGTATATAACAAAAAATATACCATGATACGAGAGGTAGTTTTACTGGATCATTCTTAATAATATAATAACTTAGATAACAATTTACTTTCTCACCTGTGGGTTATGCATCACTTGTCATTACATGATGGTGTTGGCTACCAGTGCGGTTGCTGAATTTTTCAGCCATTGTACCTTCAACATTCTTTGATTTTTTCTCTGCAGGGAGGTTAACTTTTGATGTAATCTATTCAAACAGTAAATTGTGTTTCCTCTGATTGTTGAGAGAATTGCATTGTGTGCAAAGTACCAATTATTTTGTTTTATCTTGAGCATGTGATTTTTTGATGGAAATGTCTGGATGCCATTTTTGTATGGTTATATCATCAATGTTGTTATCTCATTTGGTGAAAAGAATTTCTATTTTTCGGCTTACTCTTTTTCTTTCCCTATTACAGGTCTCGAGGAGAAAGAACTGTACGGGGTTGTCCATGTAGAACATGATACATCTAATTTAAGCTGTTCACCTAGTTTTGTGTCCCAGACTCCCAGTGAGGGACCGACTTTTAACTTAGAAAACATAGAGCTTACATCTCTTGCTAGTGTTAGTTCTTTGATTTGTGATTTGTTAAATTCAAATGATATAAGTTCCAGGGGTTCCATTATCTTGGAGCTAACTCGATGAACAAGTTGTTGTTATGGAAGGTTGATGCATTAAAGGAACTTGAGATCACCGAAACGGAGATAGATTCACTTGAAACTGAACTGAAGTCATTGCTACCTGATCCTGGAGATAGTTGTCCTCATCCAGATGTATCCAGCTCACAACACGAAATTTCCGCTTAAACTCTTGCAAGGAGCAAGGTACCACTTCCAGTTTAACTCATATGCCGACTCCTTTGCATCTTGTTTCATCTGGAGACATGATTGTTGAAAATACGCCTGGTGCAGTTGAAGATGATCACGTGAGGTTAAAATCTGAGAGGTTTGACAGCCCAGACAGTGCAACCTCAAAGTATATTGAGGAGTCACCATCTGGGGATGATGTGTGCCCTTTTCAGACTACTCAGAGTTTGGTGAATTTGGATGTCAAGAATCCTGGTAACTGGAATGAGAAATATCTAGGTATTGGTCTTTGTGATGTGGAATGCGCTGGTCGTACGGATTACTGTAAACTGACTCGCACTAATAGTTGCAGTGATTTTGCTAGTGTTATGGATGATGACGTACAGGATATCTATGGTTCAATATTGGCATCGAATAGAGTTTATGCAAATGAAGCTTCTGATAGCTTAAGTAAGTTACTGCCGTTCAAACAGTCATTGGCTGGATCCAAAGTCTCTTGCGTGCGACGCATTTCCTCGTCTGTTAAAAGTAAATATTTTATGAGGAAGCAATTTCTCAAATTCAAGGAGAAGGTTCTTGCAATCAAATATAAGTCATTTCAGCAGCATTTTTGGATTGAAGGTCGACAGGTTTCAGTAAGAAAGCTTCGAGCAAAGTCTCACAAGAAGTTAAATCTGGTTGGGCATAAAGATCATCGTTATGGTCGCTCTAGGATTTGTGCTCTTGGTAATAATCTATGCCTTTTTCCCTTGTGTTTTCTTTTTTCTTCCTTGCTTTTCCTCATGTTATAGACTCCTACTTTTCAAGCTTTCATAGTTTGGCTGCTTTCTCTGCCTGTCACACTCTTGCTGCCTTATAAAGTGTCTGGATTTTGGATTTGTTGGGTTCTCCTATATTTTGGAAAGAGTTTGTATATTATATGCAGTCTTGGGTCACTGAATTTAATGCTGTTTTTTCCTCATCATTTTATCTTATTAACCTTGTTCATGTTTTTTTGATAAGATGTCCACTTAAGATCCTGGGATACATGTTTGTGCTCTACCATTCTTGTCAGGCTCAGAATCTTTAACTTAAAGCCTTCAATTATAGTTTAGAATAAGGAAGCATTGAAATTATTTTTATAAATAATGCAAGATTGTCCTCATAGCTGTAAATTAGGAAAATGTAGCGTTGTTGAGTTGATAGGGAAGCCTGCAAAGTTATGTTCATGAAAGTACTGAAGACAAGTCCTAGACATTTTGTTAAATGCTCATGTCTCCCGTTTTCTTCTTTTGTTCCATTGCTCCCTTAATCGTTTCCATCACACAAGTTTTATATCAAAATTGTCGTGGTCAGCAAGATGTATTTTCATCTTCATAAAAGTGTTGCCAAACTAATTTTGGCTGTATCAATTAAAGTGTTGTCATCTAAATTTGCTTTCTTATTCGCTCTCTCCAAAAAGTTCTCACTTGAATGGCTGTTGTGCTGTGAATCATGTTCTGGCTCTTAAATGAAGTATTCGATTTAGATTGGCTAGTACGATCGAGGGCTTCAGTGTTGTGCATATAGTTTTGGACATCCTCACGCTGCAAGAAAGGGTGAGGTGATAGGAATCTGTAGGGTACTTTATCGTTCTATGTGAGACGGCTTAGTGATTTGAGATGATTTGATTGGTGTAGCTTCTGATATTCCTTGATGTTGAAGTATCCAGGTATTGAATTCAAGGATGATTGATATGAGAACTGTAGTTTTATTCATTAATGTGAATGGACGCTGACTATTTTTTCAACTTCCTCCAGTGTTATGTTAACTTGTGTTTTGTGTAATTCTCTTATTGGGTTGAGCTTGAGCTGGAGTCTAAATTGAGATGATTCCTTACTTTATATTTTTTTATATGTACTTGATTATATGTTCTTTTAATTATAAGTGCTCATTTACTCTCATTGCTGGATAATTTGGGATTCAAAATTGATTATGCATATGGGCAAATCTTTCCTAACTTCCCTAAATTCTCCATGATTATGTTTGCAGCTGGTAGTTCTCAAACTGTTCCTGCTGAAGATGTAGTTGATTATGTTAATGGGTTGCTTTCTGAATCCTCGTTTAAACCCTGTAAAAATGCTTTGAAGATGCCTGCTTTGATTTTGGACAACAAGGAGATGCAGATGTCAAGGTTTATTACAAGTAATGGTCTGGTGGAAGATCCTTGTGCTGTTGAAAAAGAAAGGTCTACGATCAACACATGGACACCTGTAGAGAGAGAGATTTTCATTGATAAGCTTGCTACCTTAGGGAAGATTTCAGGAAGATTTCATCTTTTTGGATCATAAAACAATAGCTGATTGTGTTGAGTTCTACTACAAGAGCCACAAATCAGATAGTTTTGAGAAAGCTAGAAAGAAACCTGAAGATGTGAAACAAAGCAAGTCCCAATCTATTATACTTGGTTGCTTCAGGGAAAAGATTGAATCGTGGGGCATTGACAGCTTCCCTAGATATACTTGGTGAAGCTTCAGCATTTGCAGCTAATGCTGACGAAATTGGGAACCAGAAAGGCGCATCTAGATTTGTTTCCCGTGCATCTAGTGCTTACAAAGAACCTAGGTTTTACGATGATCAATCACAGAGATCGAACAGTCTGGATGTATGCGGGAATGAGGGAGAGAAGCGGTAGCAGCTGCATATGTTTTGGCTGGTATTTGTGGTTCTTTATCATCCGAGGCTACTAGTTCATGCATCACGAGTTCTATTGACCCTGGGGATGGATATCAGGATTTGAGGCGTCAGAGAGTTGGTTTCTCGTTAAACCGTTCTTTGAATCCCGAGGTTACCCAGAATGTTTGATGATGAGTGCTCTGGATGAGAGCTTTGGAGGTGGATCCTACTGATTGGACTGATATGGGAGAAGTCACTCTTTAATCAGGCTGTGTCATCTTATGGCAAAGATTGTGTAATGATATCACATTGTGTCAGAACAACATCCAGGGACCAGTGCAAGGTTTTCTTTAGCAGTCCAGGAAGTGTCTTGTTTTGGATCTGATTCTGCCTGAATTTCACATTGAAGTTTTCTGGGG